>QZGG01000620.1:0-118142 GCA_006409495.1 Sedum album | reverse complement strand
TTTGATGACAGACATAATATACTTTTTGGCATACTTAGTCGAATTGAACCATTAAACGACAAATATAGTCATTTTCGCAACATGTGTGACGAACACTTACCCTCCTCAACACTCACCAAATCAACGATCACCTGGCCAACATAAGCTACTTACAAGTATGTTCCATTTTTCAAGTTATCATACTCAATCCAAAGTCCAAACTCCATGGTATTTCGCGAACAAATTCATAGTTACATATATAATCGATGATCGGCAAACAAGTTTGAGAACTCGTTTACGATCATCAACAAATTGTAAACTCACCAACAATTGTGCATAATTAAACAGCAAGCTTGATATCACCAAGATCCAACTGAGCAGCAAGCTCTTCTAACTGCTTCTTCACACTCATATCGATCAACTTCGACCCACCATTCCCATATCTTATAGTAAATCCAGCTACAAGGTTTGGATCCAACGCAGTCTTAATCTTCACATTCTTCGCTCCTGTCAGTTTCTGCACTCCCTTCGCAATTTGCTCCAAATGCTGCGGCTCTAACGGCACTACAGACGTCACAATTGCAAGTTCTGTATCAGTCAGCTTGTTGTAAACCGTCTCAAACTCCTTTTGGATTTCCTTTATAATGTCAATGCGTTTCATGTCGAGGAGTATGTTGAGGAAATTGACGGTGTGGGGTTGGAATGAGGCAGCAGTGGTGATTTCATCGAGAACTTCGCGCTTTTTTTCTAAGCTGATTACAGGGGAGAGAAGAAGTCGGCGACAGATGGATCGGAAAAGATTGTGGCGATATTTTCAACGTCAGCTGCTGTGGCTTCGAGTGTGTTGGTGGAATTTGCTACGTCTGCTAAAGCAGAAGCGTAGCTGGAGGCGGCGCTTTGCGTTCATTTTGGCGCCGGATGCGCCATGGGAAGAGGGTTTGGTTGATTTAGCGAAATGGGGTTTGTGGGAAATGCGGAAAGATGGAAGCTTTCTTGGGAGGGAGATGAGGTGTTGATGGTGTGGTGGGGATGATAGGTTTGGAGTGAAATGCGGCTGGGGATTGGCGGAGGAGGGAGGAGGAGGATGTGGTGGTGGTGGCCATTTGTGATGATGAGATGATGGAGAGATCGGAGGATTTGGAATTTTTTGGGATTGTATGGGATTGGAGTGGAGTTGAGATCAGGATTTGAGTGAAGCTGTTTGTAGAAAGGTTGGGATTGGGTGGAGGGAGATGAGGGTTTATCTTGCTTTGGATTTTCTATGGTGGAAAATGGATAAGACAAGTAATGAATTTAAAGTGCAAATTTTTCTCCTCTCTAACCCATAAAATTAGAAAAATAACGATACGAAAAAGTTCAAGAAAGACATGAAACTTCTAGTAAGACAGTTAGAAATTATTTTCATCACTGATTACTAATAATTCAACGGATGAAATTTAATAAAAAATAATCGAGAAATCCAACTGCTCGTGCTTTTTGCACATCCAATCGCCTAATTTAATTAAAACCCAACTTTAATTTCAACAGTTAGATTAATCAAATTAAAAGCTAAGATTGTGTTCTTCCGTTTAACAAAATATGTCGTCTCTCTTGATCATAAGCCAATAGTAATATATAGACCATATTAGATAAATATTCAAATTCAAGCATCTGCTCGGATAATTTCTTTGATTTGAAACACCAAATGGAAAGGAGCTTAATTATGCTTTTAAGCAAGAAGCAAAGATACTTCTTCAAGTCTCATACAAAATACTTAAGCAAAATTTTTAGAGATTATTGCCGAAAACCACCCCTTATACGGCGTAATTGCCGAAAACCACCCCTTATACGTTTTATTGCCGAAAACCACCCTTTATTTGTTTGTTTAGGGTTAAATCACACATCGTAACGTTTTCCGTTAAATTTTTGTTAATTCTCACGTTAATTAGGTTAATTAGGTTAATTAAACACAATTAATTTATTTAATTAATTAGGTAAAAAATCAACATCATGGTCAACGCACGTTGACCTCCGATCCAAATGGCCGCCCCAAATCTATCCCAAATCCAAATCCTATTCCATCCCTATTCCATCCCACATCCGCCACCCAAATCGCCGAAGCCACCGACAGAGCAGCAACAGAGGACGGTCGGCTGCACCGTCGAAGACAGGCAAGTAACCAAAGGCTGCATCAACCAGATCAGCAGGACGCAGCCAAGCAGCGCTCGACGAGACGAGCCAAGAAACCAAAGACGGTGACACAGCACGCCACCGAGACGAGCCACCAAAACACCATCCACCGAGCATGATCGGAGAGGCTGCAAACGGACTGCCGCCGGAACAGGAAACCGGCCATCTTCTTCGCTGGAGTGAAAGCCTGAACCAACCCCACTACCCCCACTCCACCGACACACAAGTCACCACAATCCACCACCAGACCTGAAACATCCAACATGGAGACCGATTGATTTCATCCCAAACCCGATTCGATTTGAAACCTACCTACAACCTCACCACTTCAAAATCTCTAACTACGGTGCTACAATCACCTCCTTGTCCGTTCCTGGAAAAGACGGTAATCGATTTTGCAGAAAGTTTTGAGCTTTATTTGTAATCTGTTGTAGTTGTTGATGTCGGAAAGGGGGAGGAGGTGTCTAATTAACCTAATTAAATGAGACTTATTAATCTAACTAATTAACTTGGCCTAATTAAACTAAAATTGTGTTTAATTAACCTAATTAACGTGAGATTTAACAAAAATTTAACGGAAAACGTTACGATGTGTGATTTAACCCTAAACAAACAAATAAAGGGTGGTTTTCGGCAATAAAACGTATAAGGGGTGGTTTTCGGCAATTACGCCGTATAAGGGGTGGTTTTCGGCAATAATCCCAAATTTTTATCACTTTAATTGCATGAATTTTATCATTTCACTGGTGCACCAATTAGAAGATTATATACTCTATTGTGTACATTAAATACTATAGGGAAATATTTATCAAAAAATACTTAATGGAAATAGAATGAAAAGAAGTAGATGGTAAATGCTGGAGAGACTCATTCAGGAAAGTGAGTGTTAGCAACTATAGTTGTGCGGTTCTGTTACATAAAAGCTTGTCTGATTTTACCTGTGAAATAATACTGTATCAGGTAGGGACATGTTTGCAAATTTCAATTTATAAACAGACTTAAAATGTTGTTTCGCATGGCACACCAGAGACCAGAGTTGAGTAAGAAACAAGTGGATAAATCTAACCAGGAACTAGAGTTAAAGGGAGGCTAAGTTATGTGGCAGAGAGCAACTCTTCTCATGATTGTTCAAATGGAGTTTTACTAAATTACAATTGTTGGGTGAAATACAGAAGCTGGTTAGGTTTATTGGATACAATCTCGCCCAACTCTTAGTACACAATTACAACCCTGGTGCTCTCTCATAACTGCTTTCTGCCCTACCAAGAATAACACCAAATGCAGTCAATATATAAGAAAAACATACCTATAATGACAGTCATTAATATAAAAAACTATGCATTTTTATGGCCTCATTGATCATAGGAAAAATAGTACGAGGGTGGCCTAACTAGCTTCTTCAAGTAAAAAAATATAATCATTTCAATTATCATTTACATTTAAGTTTAAAAAGTCGGAATGTATATGCTTACAACTAGGCAAAGCACGGAGAACTGTAATGATCGTTCACACTTGCCTGTTCCTACTATTGATCAAAATGAGGTATACTGGATCTTGAGATGACAACTGAAAAAGCTGTGTCACGATGTAGATGCATGTCCCTAAACTGGAAAGACAAATGAAAACTAAAATCAGCAACATTTGGGCATCTGGCTTCAATGATGATTTCAAGTGCTTATGAAGGGGACACACACTTATGAATTCATACAAAAATGGCTCTTAATGGAACATATGGACGATTAGTAAAAGAAAGCATGCCCATATTTGGCCTGTTATTGTCATTAGTATCAAAATGGAAAATGTTGATTTGCTATGGTTTTACAAGCATCAGGTAAGGTAATGAACATACCTGCCAGTACATATAAGGAGAAGTATCCACATGAAGGCACTAGTCCAGTTTGATTCTTTGTAAGCGACCCAAACCTGATACAGAACAAGTTCATCCGATACTAAAACTACTATGGGAGCCGACAATTTCAGATCAGCAGACAATATATTTCCTTGCTACGTGTTTATAGTTTAAGAGGGTATAAGTAAAACACAGCACTGAAAAACATGTGTAGGATATGTTATTGCAATCAAGTCACACGCTCAGTATAACAGACATAAATTGAGAATTTATGTGCAAGTTTTTGGCGACTCTGAAAAGGCATTTATAAGTGCAATAATGCTGTTTAACAAGTCGGCCAAAAGTTGAAATGTATTTTGTACTTACAGATATAGCAGTAACATTAGTATAGAGGTCGATGAGTGTTGCGTTCATCCATCTGCAAATAAAAGTGAACTACTCAAACACTGAATGTGTCAACATGTCTTGTGTCCGGCAAGAAATAAACTAATTTAAAATCAAGATGGTAGAACTTAGGAGCCTGTAAAATGGGACTTATAAGGGATATGTGACATAAGCGACAAGAACCTCTGTGGTTGAGGTCTGAACTATAAGGATGAAAAATGCAAAAGTTTTCTGAGGGTAGAATCAACCACTTACGGTGTAAGAAGTACTTTGCGGAAGGGAGAGCCGTCCGTTGAAATTGTATAGATTAAAGTTCCAAGCATCAAACAACCTAAGGCAGTAAAGATTGTTCTTGCAACAGTGACGGAAAAGCAAGCTGCTTTTGGTTCCTTCACATCACTGAGGAAAAGTACTTGTCAGAATATTTAAGAAACAAAATGAATGCCCATATTCAATTTATAAAATAAGAATCATCTCATGGGGCAGGGATGCTGATCAGTACCCTACATACTTGTGATCCTGGCGTATTAAGACATGGTAGATCGGATCTTGTGCAGCTTCCTGAGACGACAGCTTCAAAAGTTGCCATGTTACATACGCACAAGTTGTAATACTGAAATGCGCAGCAAATGAAATAAAGTTAAAATGTCAGTATGTTTATAAATTCCAATGGTTAAAAAATGCAGGCTAGCCTAAAATACCTGCCAAAGCATACGAGTAGAATTAGCCAAACAATATCAAGAATCAAGTTGTTTTCCTTGTATAACACCCAAGCCTAAAATCAGTATAAGACATTCACAACACCAATTAATTAATAGAAAATTGAAAAAAATAGAGTGAAATCAAAAAGGGATTAGGAATATTTTATACAGCAATTGCAAAGACGTTGATGTAGAAATCAATCAGAGTGGCAGCCATCCATCTGCCAATCAGATTTTCAAAAACACAAAAATTCAATCAATCAATTAATTAGCATAAAAATGATTCAAGGAGAAGGATAGGTGTACGGACGGGGTGAGGAGTTGTATGCGGAATGGAAGGCCATCGGTGATGACGGTGTAGATTACAGTTGCTGATACGAAACATCCGAGTATGCCGAAGAGACATGTTGCGGCAATCTTCGTCTTTGTTCCTCCTGACATTTATTCTGACGCAACTGCCGTCGATGATTACCGCAAGCTTCTTATTGTGTTCCATACAAGATTGTGAAGTCAGTTAAACTCCACGTCGCCATTTCATGACTTTTCCTTTTCTTATTAACTTTTTTTTAATAGACAGAAATATGAGTTGAACAGTAAACATTTGTATTGTAAGATTTGATTAATGATTGAAATTAATTTGATTTGCGAAAACATATGAGCAGTTGGATTAAAAATATTTTTTTAATTAAATCTCGTTTGTTAAATTATAAATAATCACATAATTCACAACTGAATTTAGACCGCACCGCATGGAACATGATCAATTTTTTAAGGAATGGACCATACTCAAGGCGGATATGCACTCAGGAGGGCTTGAACCACTGACTTCTGAGAAGAGAGACCGAGTGGCTGACCGCTAGACCGCTACTCCTTGTGCTTAAGCTATATTTTTTTTGGTGAATACAGTTGGTGAAGACAGTACACAGATACGATATGATCAGTTGCCTACGTTGCCTAGGTTATCTCATTCTAGTTGATGTCTGTTTGGAGGCGCTTCTATCCCCTCATTTGTATCTAGAAATTTGAAATTAAAGTGAATTTTTACAGAATTTGTGAGGTTGAATTCGAAAAAGGGTTAATTACAGATGACCACCCGCATAATATGCCATATTCCATGCCACCACCCTTATATTGTAATATTACATTCGACCACCTTTATAACTAAAAACTTTCCAAAGAACCACCTCAGTTAACGGCAGTTAACAGAGAGGGTGGTTAAATGGAAACAAAATTGATTATAAAGGTGGCGAAGTGGAAACATATTTATTATAGAGGTGGTTTATTGTAATAAAAATACTATTATTATATTAAAAAATTAATATATTTAACGATAACGGTGACAGTACAGTGCGTGGGTGGTTGATTGGAAATTTTATACTTATAAGGGTGGTGGAATGTATTATTACAATATAGGGGTGGTTTGGTGGAATATCGCATATTATACGGGTGGCTATCCGTAATTAACCCTTCGAAAAAATCATGGACAATTGAGACTGACAATTTTATAAATATTTCGAGCAAGCATTATGTATCAATCAAAAAACACAACAAATAGTGTTAAGTACTGCATTTTGATGTTGCTCAATTTACTGCTTAAATAAAAACACAGGAATGCCGGTTCTTCTGGCTGTAGTCAGTTTGCCGATACTTATAATTATGTTCTTGGATCTTACAAAGGAATAACAAATCAGAGATAAATAGCTTCCACAAACAAGTGACATAGAGAGCAACAATCACCTAACTAGAAGAGATTTCACTTCGGCAACTTTAATTTAAAAGGAAGTAGGGATTCTAATATATGAAAATTGAAAACATTTTTGATTCCTGTTGAAGAGTACTAAGTACATAGTAACAGTGGGAAAAAATGTTCTTATAAATCTAGACCAGTCTTAACCGTGCAAGGAATTAGAAATTTATTTGACACGGGAAAATAAGATTAATTGTCTATTCAGCTTAAAACCTGAGCTCTATGAGTCCTATAGCAAACCATCCACCAGCGAGTTTTTATAAAATTGTCGTACCTTCCGCTTTACTTCCATGATTGATCTAATGGTTGTTTCAGACTTTGCCTTTTCCGCTCCCAATTTTCCTTCCATGTTTTCAACATTGTGCTGAGCTTTTTGCACTATCACCTTCTGCAAGCTCAGTTCCTTTTCAAGCTCCGAAATAATTCTCTGCCTCAGGTTCTTATCATCCCTCGTACGAAGACACTGTTGCAAATTATTCTTAACATCATAGATTTCATCCAGCCTTTTAGCCAGCCAACTAACGTTCATATTCACTTTTGCACAATCGTCAACATCTCTCCTCATAGTCTCTAGCTCACATAGCGTCAAGCTTCCAAAATCTGACTTCCCCAGTTTTTGGTAAATAGCACATATATTTTCCAGCAACTGTTGCTTGAGCAACGACCCAGTAAATGCAGTGCCGCTTAAAATATCTCCATGTTTACTCAAAATCGTCTCCGCAGCAGCGGCACACTCTTCTCTCACTCTGTAATCACCAACAACAACCAAAGAAGTACACTCATCCTCACTACGTAAACTTGAACCAAAATCAAACATATTCGCCACCTCTGACAAGCTCATATCAAGTATATTCACAGGACCATTTACTTCTTCAGCAGGACTGTCAGACGCACTTTCATCATCCTCTGCCTCCCTAACAGTGATTTCAATTTCTTTCTCAGGTGTAGTTAAAGTTGGAGCATTAGAGCTCGAATAAGAATCTGAGTTATTCGCGCAATGATTTCCGGACATTAAAAGTTTGTTAACCGCAGCTACTCCAGCAGCGGCAGCAGCAGAAGCATCATCACTTTCATCAGTGGTTTCAAGAAACACAAGTGACTTGTTTGTCTTCCTCTTCTTTGAACTTGATGTGACGTCAGCACTGTCAATTCGCTTCCTGTTTCGGAGTTCCATCTTGTTCAAGAAAACCTGAAATTAAAAACAAGAATGTTGAAAGCAAACATTGAAACGAACAACGCGATGCGATACAATGCGACGCAACGGAAGCGTCGTAGAATGGAGAGTGACGAAACGTACCTGACGATTGCGCGACTTCGACCGGCGTGCTCGCGTCCCTAGGTCTTTCTTTTTTTCTTTTTTCTTTTTTTCATTTTTTTTTTTTAAACCCCACCCGCTAAAGCCCCACTGCTTTAGCACCCACCAGAAATCGAACCCATAACGTGTGGCTTATAATACAACCTTCACTGCCACTAGGCTAGCTCTTGGTGGGCGTCCCTAGGTCTTTCGAAAGAGCTACTGTCTGCTGTTTAATGAGACTGTTGAGACTGTGGAGTTGGGCTTGTTTAGCCCATATATATGTATGGAATTGGTGATTCTAAATTATTGGTGAGTTTCCTATTTTTGTATATTTGGAAATTTAAATTTTCAGTTTAAGTAACTTTTGTAAGTATGTCTTAATATAATTGTGAAGAAAATTAACAATTTGATTCGCTTCTCAACTTATGGTGCATTTCGTGGGAATGGAATGATGAATTTGGACATAATTTCATTTCAGATTCATCATTCCATTCCATTCCAAATGATTCCATTCCGTCGAAGTGGACGCACCATTAGAGATTGAGCTAAGAACATATACAAATATTTATTTTGATCCAAACAACAAATTTTGTTACGTGACTCGAGCTGCATAAGGGTATCATTTGTCCTCATCATACATTGTGTTTTGTATCAAAATATCGTCGGATAAATTTTTGTATTAATTGTTCTTATTCATGATCTTTGATTAAAGATCATCAAACTTTGTTTAACAGTATTAATATTACAACTTCTTTCATTTTGTTGGATGAATTAATTTGACTATCTTTCATAGATCAATCTTTATTCCAAAGCCCTAAGAATGAAAATTATAAGATTGGTAGAATGATCTTTCAATCCCAGCAACATTAAGGCTGGTCTAACATATGTCCTCTTGACTCCTGAGGCATATCACATAATTGTACACAGTTGCTTCTTAATTAAAGATTGTCTAAATAAAGACATTTCAAAGCCTTATAAGCATCAAGAACTTTTAACAACAGCCACAACCTAGGTTGCACGGGTACACCATAATATAGCCGTTTCACGTACCCGTTACGTACCCGACACGGATTCACGGTGGTACACCATGGATACGCCTCCAAGATGAATCTGGTTTATTAGATACTTCGGTTTAGACCAAAAACATTTTTGATACGTTTCCATAAAATTAAAAACGTTTTAGTAATATATTAATTTCTAAATTCAAAATAAAGCAATATTTACCATATTTTTAGTAACATATTAATTTATAAATTCAAAATAAAGTAATATTTACCATATTTTTTTAGTAATATACTATTTTCTAAATTCAAAATAAGCAATATCCAACCATATAAATACAACTTCTTGCCAGATTTTGAAAATACTTTGCTGGTTGAAGACTAAAAATAGGAGATGCTTAATTAGTGAGATTATTTATGTTTACAAATTTATTTTTTCTTTCTGAACTATTGTTACTTTATATTTAACTTCTGAATTTTTCAATTACTTTACTAATATTATTTTATAAGTATTTTATTTTACTGAATCCATGCCGTACCCGTACTCATAAAATTTCAATTTCCCGTTTTCTGTCCCCGTATCCGTCCCCGTAACTGCACACGTATCCGTATCGGTGCTACCTAGGAAGTTGCGTGTAGCGATCAGAGCTTTTGGTGGAGTGACAATGATAAAGCTCGACTAATTAGTTGTATACATAAATATTTATTGGAGCAGACGGCAAGGCTGAGGAACGAAGACTGCCGGCGGCACCAACAGAGCAGCTCGACCAGCAGCTCAATGGAGGATATGGAGCCATAACCTAATTTCAAATACGGGGTCAATTTGTTATTGTTGCCATGTGGTTCTGTTGGGAAACTCGGGTTTGTTTTCCCTACTCAAAGTTGTCACTATCCACTAATGTTGTGGATAAGACTCAAAACTAACCCGACAAATAACGCTATTGAAAAAATACAACTACTAAAAGGAAAAACTAAAGCAGAAAATAAAGAACACAGAAAATTTAACGAGGTTCGGTAAATGTTACCTACTCCTCAGACGCCGCTGCAAACTCTTCACTATCTCCAAAGGAAGAAGAGTACAAAATTTGGGATGTTTACAAATGAGATTTGAAGCTACTTATATAGCTACAAAACTCTCTAACTCTTATCAAACTAAGAGGTATGGGACTAGAGAATTTGGAGCTCTTTTATAGACTCCCCGAAGCTCCTCTTCTCCAAGTTCCATTATGGGACAAAGGAGCCATTTTCAACAAATCTCCACCTTGGCGACTTCGTCCCTACCCACCACCAACTTCAAATCAGCGACGTCTTCCAAATTCAACTTTGCAGGATGTTTGCCAAGTCCAGACAATGTTTGAACTTGAGCTTCGTCACCACCTTGGTCAACATATCTGCAGGATTCTCTGTGGTGTTAATCTTCAATAGAGTAACTCCACCTTCTTCGATAACCTCCCGCACAAAATGAAAACGAACGGCCATATGCTTTGTACGAGCGTGAAAGACTTGATTCTTTGCTAAGTGAATAGCACTCTGACTGTCACAAAACACTTTGACATGTTTCTGACCAACTCCCAAGTCTTCAAGCAACCCGTTTAGCCAAATGGCTTCCTTCACAGCCTCTGTAACTGCCATATACTCTGCCTCTGTAGTAGACAAAGCAACTGTAGACTGTAAAGTAGACCTCCAACTGACTGGTGCTTTTGCAAGAGTAAACAAATAACCAGTCGTAGACCTTCGCTTATCCAAATCACCCGCATAGTCTGAATCACAATATCCGACTACTTCTTGACCAAGATCCTGCTCAAACACAAGGCCAACATCAACGGTACCTTGAAGATACCTCAAAATCCACTTCACAGCCAACCAATGTCCTTTACCAGGATTGTGCATGTATCTGCTCACAACACCAACTGCTTGTGAAAGGTCTGGCCTTGTACACACCATTGCATACATCAAGCTACCAACTGCACTTGCATACGGAACACTAGCCATGTATTCCCGCTCTGCATCATCTTTAGGAGATAGCTGCGCACTAAGCTTGAAATGAGGAGCAAGTGGAGTACTCACAGGTTTTGAATGTTCATCCATTCCAAAACGTTGTAGCACTTTCTTCAAATATTGACTCTGAGTCAAACGCAACTTCCCCTTCTTTCTGTCTCTGCTAATCTCCATGCCGAGAATCTTCTTGGCTTCTCCCAAATCCTTCATCTCAAACTCCTGAGCCAACTGCGACTTCAACTTCTTGATTTCAGCAAGACTCTTCGATGCAATCAACATGTCATCAACATACAGCAGGAGATAGATAAAAGCTCCATCTGGCAGCTTACGAAAGTAAACACAACTATCATGTTCACTTCTGGTGTACTTCTGCTTCAACATGAACTGATCAAATCGCTTGTACCATTGACGAGGTGATTGCTTCAAGCCATACAATGACTTCTTCAGCTTACAAACCATCTTTTCTTTACCAGCAACTTTGAATCCTTCTGGCTGTAACAAATAGATCTCCTCTTCCAAATTACCGTGTAAAAACGCGGTCTTCACATCAAGCTGGAACAACTCCAAGTCCAGCTGAGCTACCAAGGCCAACATGACTCGTATTGAGGAATGTTTTACCACTGGAGAAAAGATCTCGTTGTAGTCAACTCCCTCTTTCTGGGCGTAACCCTTAGCCACTAACCTTGCTTTGTAGCGCACATCATCTTTGTTAGGAAATCCTTCTTTCTTTGCAAATACCCATTTGCATCCAATAGCCTTCTTATTCTTCGGTAACTGCGTCAACTCCCATGTCTCGTTCTTATGAAGGGACTTCATCTCTTCATCCATAGCTTCCTTCCACTTACTGCTTGAGCTCTCAACTGCTTCTTTATAAGTGGATGGAATGTCAAATGCAACGGAAAGTGCAAGCAACTGTTCTTGAACTGACTGGGAAGATCTACCATGTCTTTATATCTAGGGTATCTGCACATTAATCCGTCGTGGCTTACTGGTTGCGATAGTTTTGTTGCTGTGTGGGTTCTTGAGTTGATCCTTCTTCTACTACTGACTCCCCTTCAGTCTCTGAAGAATCATCTCCAACTGAGTCATTGACTCCAACTTCAAACTCCACCTGCTTTGAAGTTCCCTCTGTCTTCCCAACGTCCTTCTTTATCATAGCAGCTTCATCGAAGGTTACATCTCTACTGAAGACAATCTTCTTCGTCTCAAGGCACCAAAGACGATATCCCTTAGAGCCTGATGGGATTCCCATGAACAACGCTTTCTTGGCTCTTGGATCCAACTTCGATTCTTTAACATGATAGTACGCAGCAGAACCAAATACATGTAAAGAATCATAATCTGTAGCAGGTTTTCCAGTCCATACTTCAATTGGAGTTTTACCTCCAAGTGCAGATGCTGGTAGTCGATTGACAATATGACAAGCGTAGCTCACAGCCTCAGCCCAAAATGCTTGCCCAATCCAGCATTCGATAGCATGCATCGAACCTTCTCCAACAACGTTCGATTCATCCGTTCTGCAACTCCGTTCTGTTGTGGTGTATTCCTGATAGTAAAGTTCCGCACAATGCCTTCTTCTTCACAAAATTTCTCAAACTGATCGTTGGTATACTCCGTACCATTGTCAGACCTCAAACGCTTCACCTTTCTGCCAGTTTGAGTCTCCACCATCTTCTTCCATTTGAGAAACTTCTCTAGAACTTCACTCTTCTGCTTCATATGTACACCCACACTCTCCTTGAGAAATCATCCACAAAGGTGACATAGTAATGACCACCGCTCATCGATGATTTTCGTCGGTCCCCAAACATCTGTGTGCACATAGTCCAAGATGCCTTTGGTGTTATGTACTGCAGTTCCAAAGCTCACTCTCTTCTGCTTTCCAAGCACGCAATGCTCACAGAAAGCCAACTTGCCGGTCTTTGCACCCTTCAACAAACCTTGCTTCACCAAGATCTGTAATGCCTTCTCACCAGCATGAGCTAGACGCATGTGCCAAAGCTTAGTAACTTC
The DNA here is from genome assembly GCA_006409495.1 of Sedum album. Lineage (NCBI taxonomy): Eukaryota > Viridiplantae > Streptophyta > Magnoliopsida > Saxifragales > Crassulaceae > Sedum > Sedum album. The sequence goes on along the minus strand of QZGG01000620.1, from coordinate 105,004 downwards.
AGCATCCTTCTCTTCTTCTGAGAGCGTCACTGCTGCACTTCCAATAACTGTACTACCAAGATAGTAATACAAGTTATTCTTTCTAACACCCTTCATCGCCACAAGTGCTCCAGAAATGATCTTCAGATTCCCATCTTGCATAACAATCATGTAGCCTTTGGACTCCAAGACTCCCAATGAAATGAGATTCTTCTTCATGTCTGGAACATACCGAACGTCAGTCACCACTCTGGTTGATCCATCTCATTCCTCAGTCGAACATCACCAATTCCTCTAACCTTGCATGGACTGTCATTCCCCATGAAGACAACTCCACCATCTAGCTCCTCAAAATTAAAGAACCACTCCCTGTTGGGAGTCATATGGAAGGTGCATGCTGAATCCAAGATCCAGCCTCCTGACTGAGAACTCTTTGACGAACCCAATGCAAAATCTTCATCACTTCCTTCTGCTACACAGACGTCGGTTGATTTGTTTTTCTCCTTCTTCTGCAACTTTGGACAATCTTTCTTCCAATGCCCCTTCTCATGACAAAAGAACATTCATCTTTAGCAAGCTTTCCTCTGGGACGAGACTTTCCTCTCTTCCCCTTCTGCGGCGTTTGTGATCTCCCTCTGACAGCTAATGCTTCTGAGGCTCCACCTTTGCTTTCCTTCTTGTCTTTTCTCCTCAGCTCGTAGCTATACAGCGCGGTGCATACTTCATCCAATGACACCTTGTCTCTTCCAATAAGCAGACTTGTGATTAGATGATCATACTCATCAGGGAGTGAGGCTAGCAACATCAAGGCTAAGTCTTCATCCTTGAATGTCTCCTCCAAGTTGCGCAAATCTGCCCCAGCTGGTTGAAAGCAGTATATGGTTGTTGATGGTGGTGTCAGGAAGATACTCGAAGCGGAACAACTTCTTCTTCAGATAGAGCCGGTTTTGACCACTCTTCTTCATGAACTTGTCCTCCAACGCCTTCCACAACTTGCTTGCTGACGTCTCCTTCATGAACGCATACTTCTGCTCCTTTGACAGGCACGAGCGGATTGTACCACACGCCATTCGGTTGATGTGATTCCACTCCCCTTCGTCTGCTCCTTCTGGTTTCTCCTCTTCGATGGCAACGTCTAGACCTTGCTGGAACAACGCGTCTAGTACCTCACACTGCCACATCCCGAAATGACCGGTTCCGTCAAACTTCTCCACTTCAAACCTCGCGGACATCATCGCTGGCCTCCCCAGTAAAGACGAGGACGACTGACCCTTCGTTTGAGTAGCTTTCTGATCGGCCATCACTTCAACACTAGCAGTTATATCTTCAACAGCGACACAGCGGACAAAGGCCTAGGTTGAACCTTCGGCTCTGATGCCAATTGTTGGGAAACTCGGGCGTGTTTTCCCTACTCAAAGTAGTCAATATCCACTGATGTTGTGGATAAGACTCAAAACTAACCCGACAAATACGCTATTGAAAAATACAACTACTAAAAGGAAAAACTAAAGCTGAAAAATAAAGAACACAGAAAATTTAACGAGGTTCGGTAAATGTTACCTACTCCTCAGACGCCGCTGCAAACTCTTCACTAAAGCCTCCAAAAGGAAGAAGAGTACAAAATTTTGGGATGTTTACAAATGAGATTTTGAAGCTACTTATATAACTACAAAACTCTCTAACTCTTATCAAACTAAGAGGTATGGGACTAGAGAATTTGGGAGCTCTTTTATAGACTCCCCCGAACTCCTCTTCTCCAAGTTACCATTATGGGACAAAGGAGCCAATTTTCAACAATCTGAAATTATTAGGCACCATTCTCGACAATAAACATATGAATACTAAGAGGACGGAAAAGCTGTAAGAGTTCAGCGAAGAACTATGGTTCAGGTTGATCAACGTGTATAGAACATGAAATTTTACCTCATTCATAATGCAGGTGTTATAAACTAAACTTGAAAAGAAAGAAGATACAGTAAAGCTGGATTAGACTAGCGATATCAGAAAACATTTAGAGGGGAAAAGGAATCTTACTCTGGTGCATGATACCCAAAGGTCCCCAAAACTCTAGTTGAGTGAAGACGAGCAGCCATATCGGGAGACTGATTTGAAAGGTTAAAATCTGCAATCTTGGCTTTAAAATCGTCAAACAACAATACATTGCTCGATCTGGTATTTTTGTGGATTATTGATGGTTGAACCTTCCCATGTAAATACTCCAAGCCCCTAGCCGCATCAACAGCTATTTTCACACGCTGAAATTTTGTAATGTCGGATTTTGGTGAAATTGTTTAATTTTATTTATTGAAAATCTGAGTGTTGAACTAATCATTTATGACTTTATTTGATTTGGACACGCATTTGTTTGCTTTTACTTTGATTGTGTTCGAGTTGGAAAATGGAACAGCTCAAAGCTATGTGTAATTAAATTAGTACTAAATAAGTACTTATTCATTTTGGGTCGAATGTTTAATAAAACTGGACACTAATCATACAGCTGATTGATATACTTGGACAATTTAATGTGCAACTGTTGTAGCATGTGAAGAGGCATTTAGACATCTGAACAGTTCAATCTCCATCTCCTAAATTCACATATATGCATCCAAACACGAGAGGGAGTATTGTATCAGAACAAAAGAGTAAGTAAAATATTGACAATTAAGAATATAAATAGACCAGAACAAGAAGATCAACTGAGAGTAGAGATTAGTGCACAAATCATGACAGCAGCGAACCTCTCTCTACAAAACTCTCCCGACGGTCCTTTCGTCCACCGCCTTTCTCCGTCTTCTACAGAACGGCTGCTGAGGGTCTGGTGGCCACAGGGAGGTGGCCTTCGTCTGAGAGTCTGCTGGGGAGTTCCATCTGGTGCGCCTCCGCCCTTCCTCGGGTCACGACACGGCTGGTTCACGGATTTCACCTTTCACTGCCGTCGCTCGTCGCCCGATGTTTTTCTGTTCTCTGAGATTTGGTCTGCTTCGCTCTTCTGGCCGTCTTTCGTCTGCTGGATGCGTTTGGTTTTCTGGCGGAGCTCTGCTGTAGGCTGTGGTCTTCGTCAGGGTTCTGCTCAGCTAGGTTTCCACTGCATCGTCGCCGTCGCTGGTGGCGTTGCAGCTGTAGTTGTTTTGTTCCACTTGCTCCACTCGTGCTGCTGTTGCTGTGCCTCTCTGTTATATGTTTTTCATCATCGCCGGGTGTGGGATGTTCTTGCTGGCCGATTTCTGCATGCCTGGTGGTCGGGTTGCTGTCTTGGTCACCGCGTGAGGAACGGCGTTCTGTTTGGTCGGTGCTCTTCTGCGTCAGCATACCTGTCGGTCGGTCAGGTCGGTGATGTCGACTGGGTCAGGCTGTGCGTGTCATCTCCTCGCTGCTGCCATTGTCCGCTGTGTCGACACGTGGCTTTTTTTTCTGTGACTCAGCATTTCAACCCACTAGCTGACGCGATCATTTCAAGCCAAGCTAATGATTTCTTCTCGATTATATTTTTAAATATTGCTGAAACATCTTTTATTATCACGGACATTTGGGAAGTGTAAGGATTTAGCGTGGTGTTCATTTAGTGCTCACTTTAGTTTCTGTCATTTCTTATTCTTTATGGGTACCGAGGCAAAGTACTCGGTTTAGTCATCATTTTCAATTTTCTAGATATCTAGACTAGACTGGGTCAGACTAACTTTCAGTTAGCCTTTCAAGTCCTCAAATGTACCTTTGGTCTTTGGGCCTTTCTATCAAAAAAAAAAACTGAGAGTAGAGATTATAAATTGATATTCAAGTATGTAAATATTGCTCAACTGACCTCTCTTGAAGAGTCTTTTTTTTTTCTGACAAGTAACAAATTTCACTTACTATATCAGATAACAAGGTGTATAATGTAGCGGAATAGGACTTGAGATCCACTTTTTAATGTATCATGCTTGGACAAATTTTTTCATCCAACTCTGTTTGATTGACCTCCTTGAGAAATTGATCGATCCATGACATCCCATACTTGTCTTGGTGTGAATACAACTTCAGAGTTTCCATTGCTGTATTCTACTATCAAATACACAGCAGTCACCACACCAGCATTTTATCCATCCTGTAAATTTATAACCAAACGGGTCAAAAGTCGATAAATCAGGGAGAGATTTTAGGCAAAACATCTTTGTCAACGTTATCAAATCAAACAGAAGATATCATATATTCTCAAATGGTGAGAACAGAAATGCAGAACTGAAATTCGGAAACTTACAATTTTGTGGGTTGATGATTGACTGAATGTTGATTGCAGGAGATTCTTTAACAAAAAGAGTCAATTCTCCGTAATATTTGTCAACTATACATTCAGAAGTGGGACTAGAGTTGGTCATATTGTCATCTTCTGTTCTCTTCTTAGAAATGATATCATCATGAACTGATTTCAAGGCATCTGTAGTTGACAAAGAGCTTGTTGATTCAAACAACATCTGAAGTTGTGCTCTTTTAGTATCGGTTTCTATCAGTTTCTTTTTTATCTCATCTGGAAGCAAAGCCAGCGCACTGCATGTGTTTTTGGTAACGATGAGTGGTCACTGGTCAGTATGACGTACACAGAAGTTGTTTACAAAAAAAATATTTAAACAAGAATTTATCATACATACCTGGTTACTCCTCTGACAAGCCCCCAACGGTAACCAACATCAACTGATTCCTTGAAGCCAAAATTAAATCCCTCTTGCGCGGAAGCTTCCTTACCAGCTATTATACCATCGCGGTATCCAATCTGCATATCAACCACATACATTCACCAATGTAAACATGATAGAAACTGCATTGATAATTTAAAATAATTCGATCACATAAGAGAGCAATAGATTCAGCATACTGTTAGGAATCCTTCGCGTCTTTTCTGCCACTCTCTGTCCAAGTCAGATGTTTCAACTACTTCATTGGAATCATCCCAAAAATCATCTTCATGTGTAGACCCATTCTTACTATCATCTATAAGCAAAATATTGTTACTTTCAAATTACAAGTTCCTACCTTCAACATATTCTTACAAAATTTTACAACACACAAACATACATTGTCAAGCATCAAAATTTCAATTTGTTACAGCACACTACAAGAAAATTTTGAACTGCTTAGGTGTTGTCAGTCAAAACTAAAAAGCAAACATTATATTTCAAAGCACAAAGGAAAAAACATCAAGAAGACAAACGAAAAAAGATTTATAAAGCATATACCATATCCAACCAGTTTTGAGAACATAAGCAGCATTTACCAGATATATTAATAAATACTTGAACTTTGATTTCAATTTCACATCATCCCTGCAAGACCGAATCACACTGCTACACTAAGTCTACAAAATATTTTAAATCATCAAGACAAGACCGTTCTAGCAAGCAACACATAAGATTATAAGAGTACCACAGCAAAAGCAATGACTAGTGACAACAACTCCTGATAGTATAAAGCAATTAATCATCAGTAAGTCCAACATTACCATTTGGATGTGCTCCATCAGCGCCTTCTGATGTTGATAACGAAGAATCCAGCTTTAGATTACCGAGCTTAAGTGTATCCGAGTAAAGCTCTTCCGCAAAAGTTCCCATCTTTCAGCAAAACCCTAAAATCAATTCAATTAAGGTACCAAAACGTCGAGAACCTAACTAAAACCACAATCGCATCCACCAACTAATCAACAAAACCAAACCCTAATCAAACCAAAACCTAATCAAACCTCAAACACAACAAACCGAAACCCTATGAGAATAAATTAACACCGGCTTTGTAGTAGTCTTAATCTATTCACCGACATCGATAAAAAGCTAATCTTTGTTCAGGTTCAGATCTCGAATCGGCTGAAGCTGTACCGAGGGGATGAGGATGAAACGGCGGCGTTTAAAGAGGGGTTACAAGGGGATGTGGAGAATGAAAGGTGGGATTTTGGAGAGCGTGGGTTGGGTTGATGATGAGAGAGGCGATAAGGTTTATTTTTTATTTGGAGTCCTTCAAATACTAGTTATTTATTTTGTATTAATTAGGCAATAATTGTGTAGAGTTTGGTTCTTAAGGGACATTAACATTTTGTAAGACGATAGAACATCATCTCAACCGTTCATTTTGATTAATCTGACGGTTGAAATTAAATAAATTATAAATTAAAATAGGTGGTTGAATTAGCAAAATACACAGGCGGTTGAGAATGACGGTTATCAATATCAACCGTTGGATGAATTGAAATCAACGATTGAGATGATGTCCTTCCGTCTCACAAAAACTTGTATGTCCTCCTAGAACTTAATCCTAATTGTGTATATTGTTGTTAAGAAATCTTTATTGCTAATTTTCGGTAATTTCTTATTTTTATACTTCCTCCGTCCCATTATGAGTGTCTCATTTCCTTTTTGAATGCCTCAAAATGATATTCTCATTTCCTAAAATAGAAACTTTTTTACCTCTACATTTATATCATCTTTCATACTTTTTATCTCACTCATTCTCTTTCTTACTTTTTATCTCATATTTTTCAATTTTCTTAAAAATCGTGAAAGTTTTCAAATGAGACACTCAAAATGGGACGGAGGGAGTAGAAAATTACTCTCTTTTGATTATAAACATATTCAAGTTCCGGAAACGGCATGAATCAACAAATCCTAACGAGAACATACACAGTTGCACAAACAAAAATTAGGGATTCAAAAATCGGAATCGCTCAATTCTTGCGGTATGGAAATATGCAAAGCGAAATTTATCTTCTAACCTCGTACTAGGGCTTGATCAAGATCGTGATGCGAACGAGTTGAATCGATCCTTAATCGGCTAGTGGAGGTTTAAAACAATTCGATCGTGCGGTGGGTATTGCAGGAGTCTAAGTTTTCAGAAATACACTCCAACCCTTCAGTTAATAAATTTACAAACAATTGTTCAAGAATTCAAGTCAGATTTTCATTTGAGTTTCTTGAACTTTCCTTCCCACTACACTACTACTTCTACTAGTTTCAATCTCAAAGAGTGCCGTTTACTCATTTAAGAAAATATATAACTAAATAATATGCATAAACATTATAAAGCCTTGAGGATCAGCTTACAGTTTTAACTATGGTCGTCTCGATGGCAATGAGACGATACAGGTTGATATTCTCAAAGCAGGAGCAGATAAGCAGTTCAAAGATCGGCTGGTTCCAAATATAAAGTAGGTACCATTTAACCTTTGTTTATCACTAGTTGCCTTCAGTCTTAAGGTGATTCAGTCCAGCAGATGCAACACTGCATCAAATTTGAACTCCTCTCCTGGTTCAAAAACAGCTTCAGACTCTTCAATGCTTTGTTCAATTCTTAAATCTTTGCTGACTTTCAGACCTTCCTGGATATTTTGATAAAGCTCACGGTTAGAGTATCACTTGGCAACCAACAAAATAAAAAGTAAGATTATGGCATTTCGTGTCAACTGCTAAAGTGCCACTACTGATATATGTAATATCAGTTTTGAGAGGGACGATAAACATAAGTTACTGGACAAACGCATAGTCTGGTTCATAATTATCAAAGTCTCATCAGCAACGATCACTGGATCAGTCAATAATCATTCCGAAGAAAAGGTAAACTGTAATATCAAAGTAGCCCACCTTCTCAACAAAACTTGCTATGGAATAGTTGATGATTTTACTAATGGCTTGTCGGTATATTCTTGATTGCCCGAGAACTTCAAGCAATATGAACTTGGGTATCTGGAAGATGGGATACAACTAATTTAAAAGTGATTACCTTTCTTTGAATACAGAAAAAAGTACCTAAAAGGAAGAATATGCAATTTTGGGAACATAGATGAATATGTTACACAATTTAGGTCCAGTATGATTGATACACTTACATTTGGAGTAGTTCCTGGATGTCCCGCAAGAGTCGCCAGAAAAAAGACATGCGTCAGAATATCTTCTAGGAAATACCAGATGACGTAATGAAGTAGATTTTAAAATAATGGCCAATAAGAAAATGCAATGAAAACATGCCCGGCTTAACGTGCTCCATGGAACTCTTAATGAATTCTATTTTGTGTGGTTAGGCATGCATTACCAGCCCTTTTGTCGTAAAGAGATCACCTCGGTGGAGAGTAACATGACAAAGCCACCAACTCATGAAACTTTTGTTTATTTTATATTTTATGGATGCCAGTTTAAAATTATTTAGAGAAACTACCTCCTTTAACTCGTCGGAAGCCTGGAATTGGTTGGGAATCAGCAACTATTTTGTTGAAAACACCATTGAATATCGATTCAGTTTTGGCACCAGACACAACAACACTAATCTGAACACCAATAAACATCAGTCATTAGTTTCATATGCACAATGAAAAATGAAAGATCCAAGCCCCAGCATCCAAACAAGGCAGGATCTTGTCATTTAAATTAACTTTCCTTTACGTGCATACCTTAAGCTCCTTGGACACACTATCATGAGTAGTGGCAACAGCAATACCATCCATATTAGTATTCGCAGCAGTTACATTCAAAACACCTGATCAGTTATATGAAACGCATTACAATCACAAACTAACAGGATTCACAATTCATACCATAATGCATAATATTGAGCATCGCTACTCACCAGATGTCACCCCAGATGTAGAACCGCTACATGTACAATACATTTTCGGTACTCTCAAACTTCCCCTGAAAATATAACAACTATTAACATATGTGAACTCAAAACAAGAAGCAAACCACCATTTTATCCGACTGCCACCAAAACAGCAACCTTTTCAACTCTATAAACGCATCCACTGAAAATGTATACTACGGTACTTGTTTAATTAACAAACTATGATTGAATTATGCAATACCAAAACTTTACCTGGTACAAAATCCATGTGGCTTAAAACTCAAATTCTGAATGCAAGAGGAGCTGGTAAAGTTGGAGTGACTTGAACCACATATCTCCAGCTTCTTATTAGGTACACAAATCTGCAAAGCAACACGCAAATCCATAATTTCACATATACACAAAACATCGAATTTTACTCCAAAACCCTAACTTGCAGTAGCGTGTATCAAATGCGTATAAAATTATACCAAATTGTCGAGGCGAAGCATCCTGCTATCAGCTGTTTGATGACCTAATCTGAATTTCAATTTGCAGAAGCTGTAGAGCGACTTATTATAGAAAGATTGAAACTTGAAGTTGTGTTGATGCAAAATGGATAAAATGAAACTTTCAAACCTCAGTGGCACTTCTGTAATTTTCTTAAACTTTTTGCATACTAAATTGAACCAGTGACTGTCAAACTACAAAGAGTCACTTCCAGAGAGCAAGGTCATTGGAAATCTTAGTTTCTTCTAACAATGGTGTCACAGTTAATGGTGGAAATATTGATGCAAACGAGCCAGTTCACAGAAAAAAATGCATTTATAAATGTCACTGCTTATGGGGAATGCAATATATTTTGACTACTCAACGTGAGAACTCGAAGAAGGTAATGAGCTTGCCCCAAAGGTAGGCTGCTCCTTTTAAGCCTTCTTCATTTATCTAACGTCTCGAAAAGTAAGTCATGAGGGCTTTCTGAATATCAACGCATTGGTTGTTAATAAACAAACATCATTTTTCATAAAATATTATCTGCAAGTATCACGAGATGATTTTAAATGTAGTCAGTAGAATTCAGCAAGTAATATGCAAGTATCAGTTACTTAAGCAACTATAGACTCATTAGGACTTTTGCAGAAGGCTTTCTTTCCACACCGCGTAACATACATTTGGTCAGCATTTCTTCTCTATAAAAATGTATTCAAAGGTTACTTTCGTTTTAAATCAGGTACATGGATCACCACGTGAATCAACCATTGAAGTAAAATATGCAGTTTCCATGATTCCATGTACCAAAAGTTTCGCTTGCGTCCAAAAAGTTCTGTATTATAATTTCATGTCTATACCTAGAAAGTTCTACTAACTGTTCAAATTCGTTAAAAATAGCCATACCCAAATTCAGCCTTCTGGCCGGAGCAATATAATAACGAGTACCAAATATTTGCAGTGGCCTTACTCGTGTTTTCAATTCAAGATCGACTCAAGTTGACTCTTTTTTAATATATACACGCCCATCTTCAATTATTTTGCACCATTTTGTTCTTGGCACAAGCAATAATAACTTTCTATTCTACTCTATATATGCTCTGTAGCATGTGTGCCTAATCATCTTGTATTTAAGCACCATCCTGTGTTATATGTTTCTCGATAACTTCATCTTCCCAACTAAATTCCATGGAATCAACTCTGGCTCCTTCATTTTCTTCTGCAGCGAGGTGATCACTGGTTTTTTTGTTTTTATATTTCTATGCAGTTCAAAATTTCTTATGTTTTTTTTTGGAAATAATGTGTAGGTGGTGGTCGAAGGACACGATCGCTGTTGTCACTGGTGCAAATAAAGGTATAGGATATGCGATTGTGAAAAAACTTGCAGAGCTTGGAATAACAGTGATTTTGACAGCAAGAAATGCAGATCATGGAACTAAGGCAGTTGAGTGTCTGAAATGTTCAGGCCTTGATAATGTTCATTTCTGCTCTCTTGATGTTTCGTGCCAAAAGTCCATCCAGGGTTTCGTCAAATGGTTTCACCTAAACTTTAAGACCCTGGATATACTGGTAAGTGTTTCGTGGGAAGCTGAAACCTTTCTGACCTTGATACTTTTGGATGCACATGTTTCACGCCGGCATATATTTCATAAAAGGTCAATTCGCCGGTAATAAAAATTAATACCGGACATTAGAGAAGTTCAGCAACCAAACACAAACTAGAATAACATATCCTTATGCACCAACTCCATTTGATACCTTTCTGTGTCACCCAATTTCTTCAAGTTGCAATTTCTAAATATAACTAACCAGATCTCTTTCCAAATTTGATATTCAGGTAAACTATGCTGCGGTTTCATTCAATAATATTAATGAGAATTCTGTGGAACACTCCGAAACTGTTATCAGGACTAACTACTATGGGCCTAAGTTACTCACTGAGTCACTTCTTCCATTTTTTCGACGCTCCAGTGCAGTCAGTAGGATACTCAACGTCTCTTCAAGGCTCGGTGCATTAGATGTAAGTGAAACTAAAAAAATATTTTTGGAAGCATTCAATTTTGAGTTTTTGACATTTGGCAAATTTTAACTGTGTTTTGTAATAACATGTGATTATAGAAGGTCAGGAACCCGAAAATAAGGTCAGTACTAAAAGATGACATGTTAACTAAGGACAAAATTTCAAGCATTGTCGAACTATTTCTCAAAAGCGTCCAGGATGGGACATGGGAAACACAAGGGTGGCCAGAAGTGTGGACAGATTACGCAGTCTCGAAACTGGCTCTGAACTCATACTCGAAAATTCTAGCAAAACAAAATGAAGGGTGTCAACTAAGTGTAAATTGTTTTTGCCCTGGATTTACACAAACAGGCATGACAGGTGGAATGGGAAAAAGAACAGCAGAAGATGCGGCAAAGATAGCGGTAGCCGTTCTGTTACTTCCACCGGCAAATGTGTCGACAGGGAAGTTCTATGCTGGGGAGGATCCTACTGTTTTGAAGTCCAGATTGTAGTTTGTATCAAAAGTCACTGGGAGTGAATTGTAACAATGCTTGTGTGTAGTTTCAAGTTTCAACATGTAAAATCATAAAATGGTAGTTCAGAGAAATACTTATGAAGAAAAGTGGTGGTATAGAAAAAATCTAAATTTATAATCCGTTGGAGTGGAATTTGAACCCACGCCCTTACGGACCGGAACCAAAATCCGGTGCCTTAGACCAACTCAGCCATCTCATTATATATTTCCTGTTTCAAATAGTAAAATATTATTGTTTTATTATCCGGAAACGTCTTTCGTTTTCGAAGGATTCGTCTTAGGTTAAACACAACACAAATCCTCCGCCTGCAAAGAGTCGTAGTTAAATCCGAACAACAAAAATGTCAAATTCATCGGAATCGACGCCGCCAGATGTCTGCCGAGAAGTTCCGAATCTCCTCTCCTCCTTCGTCGACACATTTGTCGATTACACCGTAAGCGGCATCTTCCTCCCTCCCCAACCCGCACTCACAACCCCACCTCCACAAAACCCTAACAATCGTCTCATCGCCATCGGAGATCTTCACGGCGACTTATCCAAAACCAAACAATCCCTCCATCTCGCCAATCTCGTCGACTCCACTGACAATTGGGTCGCCAAAGATACTACCTTGATCCAAATCGGGGATGTACTCGACCGAGGTGGAGATGAGCTCAAAATTCTTTACTTTTTAGAAAAACTCAAACGCCAAGCTCCACAATTCAACAGCCAAGTCATTACCATGAATGGTAATCACGAGATCATGAATGTGGATTCAGATTTCCGATATGTGACTCCCTCTGGCATGAACGAGTTCATCAACTGGGCTAGATGGTTTCGCATAGGAAACGATATTAAAAGTCTTTGTATAGGTTTGGAGAGAACAAAGGATGTGTTTGAAGGTATACCTTTTAATTTTAAGAATGTGAAAGATGAGTTTGTTGATGGGATCAGGGCGAGGATCGCTGCATTTAGGCCTAATGGGCCGATTGCGAGTAGGTTTTTATCACAAAATCAGACTGTTGTAGTCATTGGTGACTCGGTTTTTGTTCACGGCGGGCTGTTAGCACAGCATGTGGCTTACGGGTTGGAGCGGATAAATGAAGAGGTGAGGGACTGGATTAATGGGTTGAAAGGGAGAGTTTCACCAGGGTATTTGAGAGGGAGTAATTCCGTGGTTTGGCTGAGAAAATTTTCGGATAGTCAAGAGAAGAATTGTGATTGCGAGCTCTTGGAACATGTTTTAGAGACTATACCTGGTGCAAAAAGGATGATTATGGGACACACTATCCAGGAAATCGGGATTAATGGGGTTTGTGAGAATAGAGCGATTAGGATTGATGTTGGGATGTCTAAGGGGTGTATTAATGGCTTGCCTGAAGTATTGGAAATCAATAGGAACTCGGGGTTGCGAGTACTTACGTCAAACCGATTGTACCAGAAAAGAGAGAAATCATTTTTAGAACCTTATCATAAGAATGGGGAAGGTTTCACTGTTATGGAACACAGCCCGAAGCACGTGGAAGTTCAATCCTAACCATTGGATTCCCAAGCTTCGTGAATGGATTGTTTTCATCAATGGATGGATATTCTTGGGGAGATTGTTGGCCTAATGTTATCTTAAAGTTGTTTAGAAATTACTCTGATGTGGAGTTCTAAAGGCAAAACCCTGTTCTTCCCAAATTTAAATTATAGTAGCTATGCAATGAAATTTACGTGTTCCGTCCTACGTGGTTTCCATCATTTTTACATAAAGTTCTCATTTACATAAGATGATGGTGCCAAAAACTTCTTGAAAAAGATGATGGAGCAAAGAAAGAATTGGTATCATTGCAGGAAAAAGAGAACTCGTTTGTCACGTCTAAGAGAACTCCCAAAGAAGCTGGATGTATTTTAAAAGAATGACGTCTTGGTAACGCCAAGTTCCTAGCATATTCTGTTGAGTATCATTAGGCGAGTTCTTCCAACGACGAAAGGACTTGTGTTTACTTGACTTTGATGTTTTCTCTGAGTTTGTCATATTTATATGAGATCACACCATTAATAAAGTTAGATTTGGTCAAGCTTAGACTTTTCGAAAACTGGTTCAACTTGTTAGTTCCAAAATTCTCTTATAAGTACAACCTTAGAGTTGTATCACCTAAAAACACAAAATAAAGTTGTTTGTCATCAGTTTTCCAAAACATCCAACTTTCATGGATTTTTTAGATTTATCAAATTCTTGCACATTGGCAGAGGCAGACTCATCACTGTCATCAGATACTATTTATGTAGTGTCAAATGTTAGTGCACCTCTTTTCGGCCCATCGCCTGTTGACATTGGTTCTTTGATTCCTAAGCCGGTTAGCTTATGGCCGGGAATGTATCATTCACCAGTAACCAAAGCTCTCTGGGAAGCAAGGTCAAATGTGCATGAAAACACATTAGTTGAAGCCCTGGAAAAATGCGGATTGACGATGAAAACTCCATCATCCAGCAGGACTTCCATTACATACAAATTCTCATCTGATGTTGTACTTCGGGAACAATACAGGAACCCTTGGAATGAGATCAGAATGGGGAAGGTAATTGAAGACCTTGACGCGCTTGCTGGTGTTGTGGCCTTTAAGGTAAAATCTTGCACTATATTTTTTAACAGTTGGCTGGTAATGTTTCTGATCCACATTGTTTATTTATAGCATTGCTGTAATGAAGATGGGACAAGAAGGCCTTTGTTATTGGTGACTGCCTCTGTTGACAAGTTTTTGTTGAAGAAACCTATTTATGTGGATTTTGATCTAAACATTTCCGGGGCGGTTACATGGGTGGGACGGTCATCGGTCGAGATTCAACTGGAAGTAACTCAGTTTGGGACAGGTAAATTTTATCCGAACATGCCTACATGTTAGTCAAGTTTTATCTAGACACTAGTGACAGTTTGTGATCATGTTGCAGACAATCAAGACCCTTTAGATTCAGTTGCACTTGTAGCGAACTTTACCTTCGTTGCTCGTGATTCGAGGACTAGAAAGCCAGCTCATGTCAACCCCATTTCTCCGGAAACTGAACGAGAGAAGTTGCTATGGAAAGAAGCAGAAGAAAGGAATAAAATGAGAAAGAAGAAAAGGGATGAAAACAAACTGAACCTCATAAAAGAGGAAACTATCAGAACTGACTCATTATTCCCTGAAAGTGACATCAGAAGAACTTGCCGCGAGAACTCTTTAATTTGTCAGCCTCAACATAGAAACACACAAGGCCGGATCTTTGGAGGTTTCTTGATGCGGCGAGCTTTTGAGCTGGCTTTTGCAACTGCTTATGATTTTATAGGTGCAAGACCGGTCTTCATGGAAATCGTTCGCGTTGACTTTCTGAGACCTGTAAGTTATTACCTCTTACACCAGAATATTTTCTAAGCCACTTGAATATATTCATATGATGAGCTTCATTTCGATGTCTCGTCTCTGATCAGTTTACTATACCCACAGTATTCATAACAGTTCTGATGCAGGTCGATGCAGGAGATTTTTTGCGATATAAGTCCTGCATTATATCCACTCATCTAGAGAACAAGGTTTCATCCAGACCCCTTATCAGTGTGGAAGTTGTTGCTCATGTCACAAAGCCTGAACTCAAATCAAATGAGGTTATTGTTTTTCACCTTTTTGTCGAGTTTTTGCCACCATTAACTGTTTCTGATACTGCAAATGAACAGATATCCAACAAGTTCTACTTCACTTTCGGCGTCCGGTCCTCGGCCTGAAGTTACACTTTCCTCTTTGTGCATAGTTGCTGAAGAATGAATGGAACTTTGAAGTGGTGGCACTTGTGTGATTATGTCCAATATTTTAGCATCACAATAATATTTAGTAAAATAAAAAGATTCACATTATTCCAAATTTTGACGTCATAAATCTCAATAATAGAAAATATAATCGAATTCGTAACTACGCAGCTTTACACATATACGACATCGTTTGGTGAGCGGAAATCCCTTACGCACATCTCCAGCTCTTGAATCGACAACCCTATCTCTCTCCTCGACCTCGATCGCCTCTCGCCAAAAACTCCTCATAGCTCAACCCCATTAATGGCCACTGCGACCTAATCTAATCCTACCGTAACTTATTGTTTGTCCCAGCTTCGGAATTCTTCGTCTGGTTGCAGAATTGAAACGAATCGGAGCCCTAAAAATGGGGAAAAATCAAGGGTATAAAGCTATGCAGAGGGCTAGAGTAGGATCTGCCTCTGGTGGACCTGAAGATGTAGAAGATGGAATGGTTCGTACCCTTTCATACCATTACTTGTTTATCTGATTGTTCAATTTTGTACCTTTATTTCTATGCATTAGTTTTGTATTCGATTTTTATCAAGAAAAAGGTTTAGTCTTTGTAGGTCAATTTTCATGTACTGTTTGTTTAGTCGAACTGATTTTATCCCGAGTAAAGCGTTTTAAGGAGTTTATTTCTACGGTTGGAAGTTGTAGTTTTGTTGAGGATAGTAAAAGTATTTTAGAATTGTTTTAAGCTATTGAAAGCTTACACTGGCGTGTTACGTTTTTTGTGTAATTATTTTGAAACTGTACCGTTACTGATGAGGAGAGTCGCAGGTGGATGGTTCATTTCATTCACCAGAGTGGCATGCTGCTCGTTTGGCCAGCCTAAAAACTTCTCATACGGTCACCTGGGAAGAGTATAAAAAGAAGCAAAAGGTAAGTACTTGGTCGTTATATTCACTGGCTTCTTATTGAAATGCTTCACTGATACTTAACAGGGATATAATCAAGTTTGTCATTATTGCTAAACTTATGCACTTAAGTGTTAGTGTGGGTAGCATCTCAATTATTTGTCATGGAGCTTCTCTCATGAAAAATATACTGAATAAACTGTCAGGAAGATGAGATGAAGAAGGGGGAGCTGGAAGCTGACAAGGACAAGATGATGAGAGAGTACAGGGCTCAACTAGATGCAGAGAGAGCTAAAAAGTTAGCCCGAGGAAGCAATCACTCTAGTAGTAAGTCCAGCAACAAGAAGGGTACGCTCATGATAAGAAGGAATTCACTTCTTTTTATACAACCATTTGAGTGTTGTGTATAGCTTTCTGAAATGTTTTTATTATCTTAGAGAAGAAAGAGAGTGGTTCCAAGCATAGCAAAAGCAAGAAGAGAAAGGTATGTCTAGTTCATTAGTATACTGGTTTGAAAATTTATTTCTAATTGGTCATGCGCATAAGACTAAATGAAGATAGATGTTGGCGTACTTGTGTTGCACCTTATAAAGGTTTGATTGGTTAGGAATTACTATTCATTTTTAGAGTTTAGAACAACTATTGCAGTGCCATGAGTTTGGCGTATCACCTGCAAGTAATTATTTCCTGAAGCCATAACCAGAAGGGTTTTATTTGATGTCATCATAATCGAGAAGCTTAACTTGCTGAAAATGGTATCACATTCGAAACACAACCCAGTGCAATATAACTATCATTTAGTTTTTCCTTGTTATGTACCTCCTTTCCTTTATAGGGGCCTATTTTCGTCTCTCAATAACTAAGCTGTACGAATTCTGTTTTTGAAGATAAGGATATGTACAAGTTTCACCTCATTGTCTATCATTTGTAAAATTAAGTAGACCAAAGTTACCGTGTTGGATCTTCACACATTACACGTACTTTTATCAGTTACGTACATTGTTGTGGAAAGGACACTGTCACATTTTTATTGTTTGGCAGCATTCAAAGAGGAAATTGGATTCCAGCTCTTCAAGTTCATCTTCCGACTACTCCAGCAGCAGTGAAGATGAAGAAGATGATGGGAAGGAATCCAGGAGATCAAAATCTCGGTCCAAAAGATCAAAGAAAGAAAAAAGGCACCGCTCAAAATCAAAGCACTCAAAAGACAGGGACGCAGATGATACTGATGGTCCAGTTCCACTCTCCAAGTTCTTCGGAAGTGTGAAGAGCTGATGTATTTATTCTTCTCAGTAGCTGTTTTTGCTTTGCCGCACACAGCTGCGCAAGCCCAAGTGTGGCTCAACATTCTCAACAAAAATCTAAACTTTTGGGGACAAGCAGAATTACTTGTATTTTTCACATGTAAACATTTTTGAGAAATTATAACTTCAAATTCTCCACAATTTCAAGTCCACAAAAATTTTGCTAATTTTCTGTTGAACAAACAGGCAGAGAACTTTTCAGACTTGGGTTTGTTACCTTAGAACAGTCAACATTAGTCAACTCAGTAATGATAAATGAAAACCAGATGAAATCGTGACCGTCCATTCCTTCATCTTCATACATTTCAACGCTTCTCTCTCCTGATGTTTTCCAGCTGAGCACTGAAATCGAAAATATTCCATCAAATTAATTTCCCTCTCTTTCTCCCTCGGAGGGAAAATCCGAATTTTTTCAATCTAAATTAGTCTTCTTTCAACAACACCGATCTCCGACTCCAAGCAGCTCAAGCAGGATCAATTTCAGCTGTTGTGTGTGCTTCGATTTTTGTGCTTTAAGGTTCGTTACTTTGATTTGGTTGCTGATTCTGCTCCAAGTTTAGATTTTTTCTTCTATGCACTTGAGGTTTTGATACTGCAGCAGTTGATTGATTTGGTTAGTGTGAAGGTGGTTAGGGTTCGGTTTTCGCATGTGATTTGTTTACTTGTCTGGAAGTCGTTGAGAAATTGTTCAGATTGAGATTTGTGTTTGGTTTTGTTTGACTGGATTCCAGTTGTATTTGACTTTTATTGAGTGTTTTCATGGATTTTGTATTCAAAGATCTATTATTTGAGTTAGATTAAGACTCAAGCTGCTAATACTATGATGGATTTGTCATTTCACTGTCATCTTCATAGGAAGTAGCTACGATTTGAGTGTTAAATGAAACAAATTTGTGAATTTGCTTAATCCTGAATGTCTAGTGCATCTCAATTTTATCCTGCTTACTGTAGGAAATAAATGTTGTTTAGCGTTGGTAGCTGATTGTTGCGTTTCTAATAACATGCAATATTTAAGATGTACTTTCTTTGTGGATGCAGTGTTTCATAGATGAGCACTTAAGCACAGAGAATCGAGTCTGCTGGGTTCAGAACCTATCATTGATGTTCAACATGCAAACCAGGGAAAAAAGTTTGCGCAAAAATTATGTTAAAGTGAAACCTAAGATCGCTAGACCGAAGAATAAAGTGACTGATGATGACGAACTCTTGAATAATGAAGTAGCAACACTGATTACATCCTCTGTCAGGAAGCAGAGAGTTGGTAAGTTGGCCTTCAAACAGTTCGATTACAATACATGGGAATGCAATGTAAATTGATACGTGTGATGCAGTGTTGGTGATATCAAGCCACCTTATAATTTTCCAACCAGTACATAGCATATTATTTTGTACAAAAATAGACCACTGAAAGTATGAATGTATAAACAAAAAGGGGTTTATGTGTTCCATTTTATCAATATATTTGTTGCTGTTACTAGAAATTACTCAGTTTGGGTAATTCAAAACGTCCTTTTTGCAGGTATTCCTTCAAAAAAGTGCATGGAGCCTGTTTCAGCTACAAGTTTACAAACTCTTTACAGTCCAACAATAAACGAGGACTCAGCTGTTCT
The DNA here is from genome assembly GCA_006409495.1 of Sedum album. NCBI lineage: Eukaryota > Viridiplantae > Streptophyta > Magnoliopsida > Saxifragales > Crassulaceae > Sedum > Sedum album. The sequence goes on along the minus strand of QZGG01000620.1, from coordinate 85,893 downwards.
TTTAGTCCTGATGGAAACTGTGAGGCTTCATTTGACTCTAAGGTTTGTATTTTTCTCTGATCCAACTCTGGGTGCTGCTTTCTATCATTAATTCTTGATTCAACCAATGGAAACTCGCTGGATATATTTCATTTGTGTTTTTTTATTGGTGGATAATCCAATTTCACCATGCTTATTTGGATGACTACAATGACATTCAAGTGTAGCTCTTTTCATTAAGACTGGTTTTTTTAAGGTTGCACTAATTTTTCCTAACCTCTGTGTAACTTAGTCTGAATTAAAGCCTTTGAAGCAGTTCCTCTGACAAACTTTTTACACGAGGTTGATAGATCAGAACTCAATTTACTGAGGTGATGCATACTGAGTACCTTCAAAGCCAATCTCTAAAAACATCCCTTTAAAAACATATGTTGTTTAGAAGACCAGCCCAAAGCCAATCTCTAGAGTGTAGGTGGTATACAACTTGTTATGTATATAATTTTAAAAGCGTCTTGGAATTTTGAAAGTGTATACCCAGTAATTTAACTTTTGACCAATAGAAAATAAATTTTGCATTTCATTGACTTTTATTGTATATGCTAGTTCCATGGTCTCGTAACTTTGTGCATCAGTAAAAAATCATATGTAATGTTTTTCTATTGTAGGATTATGCAGAGAACAACAATCATCATGGAACCCAAACAATATTTTCTCCTGCTTATCATCTGTCACATAATGTTGGCGGAGAGGCTGCAGACAAAGGTAAATACATCTTTGCCTTTTATTTTAAAGTTCCATCGTTCAATTTGTGAGTTCTAGTACACTCAAAAAAATTCATTATTGTACTGCATATTTTTTTAAGAATGAGTTATTATATTATTGAATGTAGTACTATAGGCTGTCTTCACAATTAATTAGAAACATCGAAGTCCTGTTCTAATCAATTTCTAAGAAAATAATTAGTGCTTCTTTTGTTTGATTATTCAGAGCCACAACACAGCAGCTTGGCAGTGTTTTCTTCAGAAGCTAATGTAGCGAGCTTGTGTTCTGACACCGATATTGGAGCTAACCTATCATCTGAAGTTTCAGCCATCTATCTTGCGATGAAAAATTCAAAGTTGGAATGTGTTGACGAGTATGGACAAGATTCAGTTTCTGCCGATGTTTATGAAGAGGAAAGACGAGAGTTTTGATGATTTTGATCCATACTATTTTATCCAGACTTTACCAGACCTGTCTTCAGTTGTCCCACGCTTCCGGCGCAATTTATTACCCAAAAAAACTCGGAGTTGCCCTTCCACAACTTTGGTGCTTGATTTGGATGGTAGGTGAAATTGCAATTTGAATATACATTTTGCATTCTAAAGATCTTAGAAATTAGCTATAAATTCAGCTTGTTCATATATACTTGAACTGGCTAAATATGTTGTATTTTTCAATACCCTCTACACTCATTTCAGTGCTGTTTTCTTGTGTCTTAGTATGGTTCTTTATAATAAAGGGAAGTGTATTTTTTAGAAGGTGAAATGGTAATATCATGTACTTGTCTGATGTCTTCATTCTTGTGACAGAGACATTAGTACATTCGACTTTGGAACCATGTGATGATGCAGACTTCACCTTTCAAGTTGATTTCAATAATCAGAAGCATACTGTTTATGTACGTTGCCGGCCCCACCTTAAGGAGTTTATGGAAAAGATTGCCAGCCTGTTTGAGATTATTATCTTTACAGCCAGCCAAAGCATTTATGCGGAGCAGCTTCTTAATGTTATAGATCCTAAGAGAAAAGTATTTCGTCACCGTGTGTTCCGTGAGTCTTGTGTTTTTGTAGATGGTAATTATCTCAAAGACTTGTCAGTTCTTGGGAGGGACTTGGCACATGTAATCATTGTGGATAACTCTCCTCAGGTACTCGTTAGATCACATATCTATGTAGAATTTGATTCTAATTACAACTGGGTTAACCCTTTACATAATTGTTATATATTTCAGGCATTTGGGTTCCAAGTTGACAATGGCATACCTATTGAGAGCTGGTTTGAGGATCGTTCAGATCAAGAATTACTGTTGTTGCTTCCATTCTTGGAAACCCTGGTTAAAGCACAAGATGTGCGACCACTAATAGCAAGAAAATTCAACCTGCAAGAAAAAATAGCTGCTGCAGTCCCTCCAGCTCAAAAAGCAATTTTTCTTTAATCAACAGTTGTCAATATTTTCACGTGCATATGAAAGTTGACAGATTATGAGTGAAATGGAGTTGAGATAAGCATAGGGTGAATGTTCCATGGAAAAATAATGTAAAATTTAATCATTATTCTGATTAATGTATTGACTTGTCAAATATGGGTGTTTCTCTTGCTTGTTTGCTTTGCTCTATTTATGTGCCAGCTGACTTGTTTGAACCCTTTTGCATCTGGCAATACGTGAGGACTGTTAGAAAAGTCAATTGTCTTGACCAGCGGACAATACTCAAGTATATAACTAGTACGTTATCAATCCAGGGACCAGTTGCTTAATCATACTCCTATCGCAGCTAAGTACGGAGCGGACATGCAGAAATTTAGTTGCATCCTACTTGATGACAGAAAGAAGCTAAGAAAGAAATCAGTTGTGGTCCAATATATCTCTGGTCTGTGTAAAGTACCAAGCAGTTGAAAATGACAAGTGTTCATACAATGCTGAAAAGTTCTAATCAGATGCTCCAATGACATGTTTCTTGGGTATATGAACATTTGAATCACATTTTTTGCTGCCTGGAGTAGAAAGGTCCATTACAATCAACAATGAATATGTGCCAGCATATTTTCTGTAATGAGGACAACCTGCTGAAAACAGCATAGGATTAGTGCATAAAGATAGACGAGCTTGCCCATAGTATAATGTTACGAAAGTCAAAACTTTGAAGCTGCAAGCAAGAAAACGAGCTTGCCTGTAGCAAAATAATTGTTACTTCAGGTACAAAATGTCGTAGTGCCCAGGCCGATAAAGCAAAGTGATTTTCGGGTCAACTGAAACCGAGCCACCATCATTAGAGTGCTGAAGGGAAGCAGGAATAAAGTCATGATGGTTCACACTGACAGTGCCAGAATCAGAGGAGTTGCTGCGATCAAGATATACAACTCGAATTGGGACTCCAAGTGCATCTGACAGAGCAGTTATATGGACATGATCACTCTCTTCTCCCATAGGATTCACTGAAGCTTTACAGAACTAGCAACCATTTGAATCAAACAAGACAAAATAAGACCCTAGAAGGTACACATTAAAAATGCGGGAACATTAGAGAATTGATATAATAAGCATCAAAATTGTCAACAAGGGTCAGTAAATGTACCTGATCAACAGTTGAATCTGACAACCCCATTATAAAAGGTGCGAAAAATTCAGAGCGGCTTTTTATTTCACCAGATGTAATAAACCTGAAGAACATCACGACTAAGTAGCAAACCCTGTTAGAAGAGAGATAATGTGAAATTCAAGAAAAATAGGGGGGTTATTTAACAGGACATACCATAATCAGAAACTGACTGATCTCGGCAGCGCTGGACTAGCTCTGTGTCGCTGAAATCAAATAACAATATTCACAAACTGTTAGCAGGTCTCACCGCATAATAAAAGCAAGAACAGTATACTTGGATTAAGTATCGCTGTAGCAAAGTAGTCTGATGTCGGACCTAGTAATAAAGTTCTTGCCTCCCTGAAGAATGTCATCTAGTTGATCAAGAATGACTGAAATTTTGAAAATTAAAGTGAGGAAGATAAATCATAACCAAAAATATTTACACTGATAACTTTAGCTGAGCCCAGGTGATATAGAAATATGTCAGGAATTTGCAAATCCTCATTAAATAAGAACCTTTGATAACAAACTTTTCAATCAGGGTTCAGAATAAAGAGAGGGGAATCATGTAAGAGTGATCAAGCTTGTCTACAAATAGATAGTACTTTATACTCATCGAAAAACAGTAACTGCTAAATAACCATGTCTTTGAACAAAAATTGGGCTAAAGTCGATGATAAAAATAATACATGTCAATCAGGGTTATATCATGAGTATCTTACAGAGAAGAAATCTTCAAAAGTGAACTCTTGGTAACCCAGGCTCTGAAGTGTCTTCTTGCACTGCTCAACGTTTGCCTTTACACGATCGACTTCATTTCGATCTTGAGATATAAGAAGATACTCCTACATGAGAAGTTAACAATTAGTACCATTATAAAGAGGCAAAGATCTCCATCTGATTGGCTATCATTAAGGAACATGAAACCAAGAACAGTGCAAATGTAGAAGGGCACATACAAGGTAGGCAAACATAAAGCCTCGGAAAAAGCAGTTTCCATCTCCCCTTGTTCTCCTAAAATATCCAAACTTCTCACCAAGAACCTGTATAGTAAGGGAAAAATAAGGTCATACAAAAATGAGAGCAATGATAGAAACATGCAGATACAAACACAACTGAAACACTGAACCTTAATTTTGTCCAGCATGATCTGACTTCCTGATTGATACTCAGCTGCTAGTGCTGATAGGGGTTCCTGCATCGTCAACCCAGTAAATATTAATATGTCCATATATTTTGTATTGCCACTCCCAAGTCCATTATTCTTGAAATATCCCTTTCACTCACAACATTATTGCAATCCTAAACAGACAGCTCGTGATATTTTCAAACAAGAACTCCTAAACCAAGATCAATGTAGGCTACTCAAAGCAAATTCTCATTCCATCGCTTAGCTAGAATCATCAAATGGTCAGTCAACAATAATAAATTTCCAAAAATTCAGCAAGAAACTCGTCAACAAAACGTACATCCACAGTAAATTCTTTACGAAATTCAAAACAAAGAACTCATCAGCAAAATCCAATAAGAAAATGCAAGAAAGAAACCACCTTATCTCCAACATAAGGAATCTTCTCAGCTTCACGATCACGAATATCATAAGTCTGACACATTATATCATCGTCTCTAAAACTCTCCCAATCTTCAAACTCATTCACTTCAATCTTCCCTTCATCCCCAGCCACTTCCGCTTTCTCTCCTCTCCGCTATCCATCGTCTATACTCTCTAAAAGTAATAAAAAAAGATAATTATTACAGTAAATAAGATGATCATCAGCCAGAATCGGCAGAATCCTATGTCTTGAAAATATCTTCGATTAGTGTCGAATCAGTGGAAATGCAGAGAAAAAGTGCGCGAACGTACCTGCGCAGTGATGAAGAGGATCGCGGCGTTGAATCGATTCCGACGAGATCGATCAGTGAGCAGTAGCGTACGGACAAGCCCTAAAGATTTGGATTTTATAGCTTCTGGAAAAAGATGTGATTTATAGGGTTTTACTTTACTCCATTAATGTTAATTATGGATTTAATCAAGTTTTCATAATTAGTATTTGTGTTAATAAATTTATTTTGGAAAATTATATTTAATCGAGTTTTCAGATAAGACGCGGACGAACGACGACGACGACCGATGGCAGCGAGCCTCTGCAGAGCCACCGCAGCCACCATAACATCCCTCCGACCTACCACACATTTTCTTTCCATCTTCTCCGCAACAGTCTCTACTCCCCTCCACCCCAATTCACTCCGTTTCCGAACTCCCCCTCTCCTCCATCGACTTCAATGCACCACTCTAATACAGACATCACCGCAGCATCTCCGGCATCTGCAGGGAGAGGTGGTGCCGATTGCGTCGATCCGGTAAAGGATGCGGCGGATTTGCTGGAAATTAGGGTTGGTAGGATAGTGAAAGCTTGGAGACATGAAGAGGCGGAGTCGTTGTATGTGGAGGAGGTTGATGTTGGTGAAGCTGAGCCTAGGGTTATTTGCAGTGGGCTTGTTAAGTATATTCCTATTGAACAGCTTCAGGTATTTTCTTTCTTCAATTTAGGCTTAAAAATGATTCTTTAGATTATGAAAAGTTTTAATTTTTGATTGAATTCAATTTCTATACCCTAGTGACAACATTAATATGGAGGATGATGAGGCATTTTGAGATCGTAGCATTGAGAAATACTCGCTAATCTTTATAGATTGTGTTACTGGTTTCCTTTCTTCGTTTAACATGTTGGTAATATTTGCCTGATTCTGAAATGTGGTGACAACTACAGGGATCAAAAGTAGTTGTTCTTGCAAATCTGAAGCCTAGAAACATGCGTGGTGTCAAGTCCTCGGGAATGCTTATGGCTGCTTCTGATAAAGCGCATGAGAATGTTGAGCTACTCTTACCTCCAGAAGATTCAGTACCTGGGGAGAGAATTTGGTTTGGTTCTGAAGATGAAAAGGAAAAACAACCTGATCCTGCATCACCCAACCAGGTAACATGTTCTTTGGTGTTGCTTTATGCCAATCGTTATAGATTGAATGCGAAAAACATATACATGGCATGCATCGACCATTGTAAGTTCGTATTCTTTACAGCTGCTGCCACTACCATTATCAACATATATGCTCCAGTTATTCTAAGTTCAGACACTTTATTAATAAGAAATGGCAAGTCCTCATCTTAGATTCTTCCCAATTTCGAGACCACTTTTGGAAACTTGGAAATCCTGCTACGTCATGTTCTGTTTCATTTCATTCTGTGTCTGAGCATTGGCGTCTTATGATGTGCTGAAATTACAGATTCAGAAGAAAAAGATATGGGAACAAGTTCAACCTCATCTGAAGACTGATGAATCCTGTGTTGCGATGCTAGGAGAGCACAAAATGAGGACATCTGCTGGGTTTGTGGTGTGTTCGTCTTTGAAGAATGCCAATATTTCATAATAGTCCCAGAAACCCAGTTTCAGATCTTAGTCCATCTGGCTGAACTCAATTCACCAATGTGTTAATGCTTATTAGCATTTCATGGTGATCTTCTCTGGTTGCTTATGATTCTTCTTCCACCAGTTAAGGGTGAACATACTGATATCTTATGTGACGCCACATCAAAATAGAGTGAAGGGTGAAGTCTTCTAGCACCTTTAAACCAGCCTTTCAGTGTGTTGGGCAAACAATTTTGTACCGACCTGAACCTGAAAATTAGAACTTGCTTCTATTTTTGATTACCTGCAACTATCTACACAATAAATTGCTCGACATATTTATTTCCCATTGCTTCTGAATTTTGGTTATTACTTATGTATGACAGTCTGTACTGATGGTGTGATAGTCCATTTGTTTGGCTCAGCATCATGCTGCAGCTGCACTACAGGATATGGCCTAGGCAACTAGTCATCTAATCAGGTCAGCCTGTGAAGTTACAAACAAGCGGCACATGATATTTATCATTGTTGGATCAAAATGAAGGGGATGCCGCGCCGAAGGAACAAGAAAAAGGAAGCATAAACACCAATAATATACATGCTGATGAGCTTGTTGTTGGCTGTTGCCTATTGATATTCTCTTCAAAACTCAAATTACAAGATAGGCAGCTGAATAAGGAAACCCGGAGAAGCCTGACGGGGTATGGACATGCCGCCATTTCTTATCCTTCCCGAAACTAAATGCTGCTTCCCTGTCGCAACATTGACCCACTTCTAAATCACCAGAGGTGGAACACGAGACTTGTGAGGGTTTATTGCTACTACCCATCACAAAAATCTGATCCCAACCCTTGTCATCCACACCAGAACTGGCTACACATGGTAAATTAGACCCACTCATTCCCTCCGGAACTGGTATCATGACCTCACCACATCCAGTTCTGCGACATCTATGTCTATATCAACACCCTGAAGCTGCTCCTTGCCTAGAAACCAATGCCATTCCGGACCATTAGCGCCAGTGATCGCGGCTGTGCATCTGGGGCTTAGTGTAGTGAAAGGCCATACATTATCGATACTAGACCAAGAATTAGTCTTAGGGTCATAGCACTCAGCATCCCTCCTGAACCTTCCTTGACTTTCAGTCCCATATCCACTCACCACCCAAAACTTACTATCCTCGCCACTCCACCACATTCCATGACACTCATCCCTCTCCTGCTCCATCTCAGGCAATGTCGTCCACTCATCCTTTTCCACATCATACACTTCTGCAGACTTCAACGCATTCTTCTGCCCATCATGCCCTCCAGCAACATACACTCTGCTTCCCTCAACCGATGCACAAGCGAAAAATGACCTTGCTTTCTTCATAGATGCTCCTCTCCCCAACCTGCGCGTGACGAAATCAAACACATAAACACTTGAGGTTGGCTCCAGTGTAAGAGGATCCCATCCTCCGACAAGACCATTCTTCAGTTCCGGAAGTGTAACGCAATGGCAAAACATCGGAACTTGGAATTGGTGACACTTTTGTTTCCCATAAACTCTTCCATGTCTGATTAGTAGCGTTGTAGATGCTCAATCCGTAACTAGGTTGTGAAGATGGCGTCTTCACAACCACACTCACACTCCCAACCTCCTGACTAGGTTTCGGATCAGGGCATGATGCTATGTCGGCATGGATCTGATTGGTCTGAATTAAGGGCTGAACGAGACAGAGCAACTGTTCTGAAAAACAGAGCCTCCGTCTCTCTTTGTAAAAAGAGTCACTTGAAAACAGAGCTTTCCATGATTTACACACAAAACCCATCTCAGAATGGGAGCTGTATGGTACTCTGATCAGACATTCGATTGCTACATCATCAGTCAGCCCAGGGATGAGAAGATTGTTCCATCTCCGATCCTCAGCTTTCATATCTACAAAGAGCAAAACACTTTGGAATGATCCAGTTGCTTGGGTTTTTTGAGATGGAGATTGAGATTTAAAGGTTGGATTTTGTAATAAGAGATTAAAGAGTGAGCATTGAGTGGAGTGAAGTTGAAGATATTTTTCCAAAGGTGTCCTGTTCCTGGAGAAGATGATGATGACATTTATGCTTTTAGAGACTGACAAAGTGACACGTGTCACTCCATCTAGTGCACGGGCGTGATGTTTTAGATCATCGTTGCCGTTAATATTGCCGGATAGCTTTGGAAAACACGGTAAAGTGTCTTTGTCTAATCGTGAATTTAACTTTAGCTTTCTTCTAGAAGCATATGGAGGAAACTCAGGAAAGTGAAAGTGAAACCGATACTTGAGAATTGAATTAGAAAACAACATGAAACACTGAACAGAAGAATGCATTTATAATTGGAGTTTGTAATAAAAAATGGTTTGTGTCATGATGTCTGGAACAGACAATAAGTACTGTCGTATAATCAAATGTATTATCACTAGAGCTTCTAGAAGGAAAGCTGAAAGCAGGCCCTAAATTCGTATGGCTGTCGATGGCCACTTGCCACAGAGTACAAACCATTCAGGGAGATGGTGCTGTCAGATTGCTAGTTAATGCTTTGTTTGGCTATCACTCAATAATGATATTTACTTGCAAACTCCCTTATCTTTCTTTGCTCTTTAAACCATCCATAATGCATTCATTTTAGGGTTTTTTAGCGAAAATCACCCGTCCAATACGTCATTTTGAACAAAACCACCCCTTCAAATTTTTTTTTGATTTAACCACCTACAAATATCAAAATTATTTAATATAACTTTTTTACAGGTCAACCGGTAATTATGACCGTTGACTTCGGTTGACTTATAATAAAAAATTGAGTTTTTTGTATAAAACCACCCTTTCAATACCACAATTTAATCAAAACAATCCCTTCAAATTTTTTTGACTTAACCAACCACAAATATGAAAACTATTTAATATGGCTTTTTCAATAGGTTTATAATAAAAAACATTAATAAAAATCATAATTGGTAATTTACGGACTAATTATCAAATTAATTTCATTGACTTTGGTTGACATATCAACAAAATTTATTTCATTGACTTCGGTTGACTTACCATATGTACGGCCTAATTATTAATTAATTTTGTTTACTCTAAAACCTAATTGGTAATTTACGGATTAATCAATGAAATTAATTGAAAATCCTAAAAACAAAATTTGTCAAACTCGTCACTACCATATGTATTTCACATATGCCCTTTACGACCGATCTTGATCCTAGAATTTCATGAAATAATTAGGTATAAGAAGTTTGACGAATTTTGTTTTTAGGATTTTCAATTAGTTTTATTGAGTAGTCCGTAAATTATCAATTAGATTTTAGAGTAAACAAAATTAATTAGAATAATTAGTTTATAGATTTGGTAAGTCAACCGAAGTTAATGAAATTAATTTGGTAATTAGTACATAAATTACCAATTATGATTTTTATTATAAATCAACCGAAGTCAATAATGTAAACCTATTGAAAAAGTCAAATTAAATAGTTTGTAGATGGTTAAGTCATATTTTTGGAAGATGGTTTTAATTAAATTGTGGTATTGGAAGGGTGGTTTTAGCAAAAAAACTTCTTTTTATTAATTTTTCGTATAAGTCAACCGAAGTCAACGATCATAATTACCTGTTGACCTGTTAAAAAAGTCATATTAAATAATTTTGATATTTGTGGGTGGTTAAGTCAAAAAAAAATTTGAAGGGGTGGTTTTGTTCAAAATGACGTATTGGACGGGTGGTTTTCGCTAAAAAACCCTTCATTCTATCCATATCCAATTGCTCAAACTTTTGGAAATGATATCCATGAGTTTTGATCAATGCTTCAGTATTTAGAGGTTGTATCATGTGGAACCCCCTCCTTTTCATGGATCTATGGATCCCCCTTTGCAGCCGTTGATTGCATTTACTGTTTGCATTTTGGACGCACCAGATTGTGACCATGTGCAACTCACGTGTGCATTTGTCATGTGCAACTCACGTGTGCATTTCAAAAATGCAAACACGTGGCACAATCTGGTGCGTCAAAAATGCAAACAGTAAATGCAATCAACGGCTACAAAGGGGATCCATGGATCCATAAAAAGGAGGGGGTTCCACATGATACAAGCTCTCAGTATTTATGTACATGTGCTCTTCTTGCTCTTATAACTGTAGATTTTATTTGTTAAACTTGACAGAATATGCAATCAACGGCTACAAAGGGGATCCATGGATCCATAAAAAGGAGGGGGTTCCACATGATACAAGCTCTCAGTATTTATGTACATGTGCTCTTCTTGCTCTTATAACTGTAGATTTTATTTGTTAAACTTGACAGAATATGATAATGTTAGATGAAAGGATATCATTTCGATCATTGATTTCTATAAACCAACAATTGATATTCTAATATATATACTCCCTTCGTCCCCTTAAGTTTGTTCAAAAGCATATATTTCACGGTATTTAAGGTAGTAATGAGTGTAAAATGTGTGGTTGAGAATGAAAGATTTAAAAGAATTTGAGAGGAAAGATAAAACATGTGGTTGTGAATGAATGAAAGTGGATAAATATTAGAGGATATTCAAAAAGGAAAATGTATAAACATTATGGGACAGAGGGACTAATATAGTAGTGGATATAAAAAAGTTACATGAAATGATAGAAAAATGAGGAGAGTCGTCGAGGACGCGTGAATTCCTTTCTTCACATTTCATCAAACAAGCCCTAAATCGAACCAAACCACTTCGCATCGCGTCACTCAAGTTTTTGATTCGATCATCCTTCTCCGGACATGGATGAAGAGTACGACGTCATTGTTCTCGGAACTGGTCTCAAGGAATGCATCCTCAGTGGTCTTCCCTCCGTCGACGGCCTCAAGGTATCACCGCTTCTTCTATGTCATCTTAGCCTGATATGATTTTTTATTTGTTAATCGTGATCGTGATTGCTATTATGACTTTTCTTAGGTTCTGCATATGGATAGAAATGATTACTATATACTATGGAGGAGAGTCAACTTCACTCAATCTGATTCAGGTCCTTATCAATAACTCTTTAAATATAATGTACTATCTTTTTTCTCGTTTTAAATGTATTATGACTTCATTTGGCCGAATGCAGCTCTGGAAGAGATTCAGGGACAATGATACGCCCCCAGCGCATCTGGGCTCAAGCAGGGACTATAACGTGGACATGATCCCCAAGGTATCACAACTCTGTCAACAATTACTCTAACAATTTATCTTATTGTAGTGCCGTGTTATGTTTTACTTTTATTCCATTATAATTTTCCATAGCATCTGCTAACACATTTATGCAACTCCTGGGCTTGTTTGAAAAGCGTCGTGCACGCAAATTCTTCATTTATGTTCAGGACTACAATGAGAATGATCCTAAGACACATGAGGGCATGGACCTGACCAAAGTAACAACAAAATAATTGATTGTGTACGCTTTTATAATGTGTAGCTTGACCACAATTATTATTTCTGTAATTATATTACTGTGTTGGTTGCATAGAAAATGACTTATTTGACGTTCAGTATATGAAACTCATTCTCGTTAGTTCTGTCTCGTTCATTGGATTTATTTGATTAACCCATAAAAATTCTCTCATATTTCTAGCTTGGGTGCTCTCTTTTTAGTTTGATCATGGGTGAGCGTTGAGTTTATTTTATTTGTATTAGCTAATAAATACCTCCACTTAACTACAGAAAATATGGTCTGGATGATAACATCATCGACTTCATTGGCCATGCATTGGCACTTCATCGAGATGACCGTTATCTTAATGAACTTGCACTGGAAACTGTGAAGAAAATGAAGGTGCGTGATTCTTGTTAAAATTTTGCTTCCATAATCTCATTATTATAACCCCTTTTCAGTTCACATTGTAACATTCCCAGGTCTCATTCTTCTTTATTATCCGATTAACAGCTCTATGCGGAATCTCTTGCTCGTTTTCAAGGCGGATCACCTTACATATATCCACTGTATGGTCTAGGAGAACTGCCTCAGGTCTTTATCTATCTTTTCATCATGATTTGATCATCTTATCTGCTTTATTGCCTCTTTTCTGCCATCAGAACAACTTAAGCTTCTATAACTTCCGGTTACATATTACTTATCAGGCATTTCACATTTGCTAGGCTTAGTGCTGTTTATGGTGGAACATACATGCTGAACAAACCCGAATGCAAGGTAACGCTTTTTTTCATTGGGTGATTTTACCTTTACCTTCATTGCTAGATTCACATGTTTTATCTTTAATTAATAATTCTGTAATGATACGTGCCTGAAATTCCCCCATTAACAACAGGTAGAGTTTGATGAAGAAGGGAAAGCTTGTGGTGTCACTTCAGAAGGGGAAACTGCCAAGTGCAAGAAAGTAGTTTGTGATCCTTCCTACTTGCCCAACAAGGTATGTGGTGCCCAAAACAGGAAAGCATCACTATTAACTGTACACTCAACTTAAAAAAGAATATCTGGCTTTTTTGGATAAGCAGAACAGAAGTTTATATGCTAAACTATTAAGTATTTCCATTTGTAAAGGTTAGGAAGGTTGGGAAAGTCACTAGGGCGATTTGTATCATGAGCCACCCAATTCCTAACACAAGCGATTCTCACTCAGTTCAGGTTATTTTGCCCCAAAAACAACTGGGACGTAGATCAGACATGTGAGTACAGTACTTTTGTTCATGTTTGCAATAATTATTTTGCGATATAGAGTAATTTGTTTGAGGTATTATGTTCGTATCCTGGTTACCGTGAATGTTGATTTGTGAAATGAAAAGTTAAACAAATTTGTAATATCTAAAGTTGGGGTTAAGTTCTAGAAGGACATTAACTATATGTGAGACGGAAGGACGAAATCTCAACCGTTAGATTAGATTAATGTACGGTTGAGATTAAAGTTGATTTTTATATAATGGGCGGTTGGATTTGCAAAAAACCCTAGCGGTTGAGAGTGACGGTTACTTTTTTGAATCAAATCTCATCCGTTGGATTATTAGTAATCAACGGTTGAGATCATGTCTCACCGTCTCACATATATTTATAGGTCCTCCTAGAACCTTACTCTCTAAAGTTGTACACAAAGAATAAGAAGACCTAAACTGAAACAGATATATAGGGTAGGCAGTTGAAGTGGGTATTATATATAAATGATGCAAAAATGGCAGTGGTTTCATGTGGCAAGGATTTCTACAGTTTCATCTAAAAACTTCTCCGTGTGGTCAGTATGGGTAGCTCTAATGGTGACATGGCGTTGGCCACAGGTGCAGAACATAAACTGACATTCGGGTTTAGGCTTACATGAAAGAGTTTTACAGATGTGGCCTTAAAAATTTTACGCAGTTGGATTGCAAGTTTCCAACTCATCTTTATTGTTGTTACTTATGTTTCAACTTCAGCGGTATTTCATATTCCGTTAATTGTGCAGGTACTTACTCTGCTGTTCGTATTCCCACAACGTTGCCCCCAAGGGAAAGTTTATTGCATTTGTGTCCACAGAGGCAGAGACCGATCAACCTGAGATTGAACTGAAGCCTGGGATTGATCTGTTGGGACCTGTGGATGAAATATTTTTTGATGTGTATAACAGATATGAACCTGTCAATGAACCATCTCTTGACAACTGCTTCATATCAACGGTTGGCTTGGTTTTTTCTTTAAATATGATTACCCTTATATATCACCTTATCCCATCCTATATTCTGATTTTTTCTGCAGAGTTATGATGCCACGACGCACTTTGAGTCTACGGTGCTGGATGTTCTTAATATGTACACCTCGATAACTGGAAAGGTATGTTCATTTGGTTATCATCATTTGTTCAAATTCCTAACATTTATATCCCAAAAATGCCATTTTAACTTGAACAACCAAATGTTCTGCTATTTAGTGAATTCCATATAATTCTAATCAAATATGGAGGGTCTCGACTGAAATGGTTCGCTCTACTTGTTTTTCCTTTTGGCTCTCGTTTCTTAATGATTTGCAAGAAACCCAAGTGATTAAGTGAAGTATTACATTAGCAAGATTGTTACATCTTATGTATGAATATAAATTATGATGGTATTCTTGTTATAATTCCAACAGGTTGTGGATCTGAGTGTGGATTTGAGTGCAGCCAGTGCCGCGGAAGAATGACAAGGCAGATGCAAATCTAGTGCAGTTGTTGGAGAGCGCCACAGTTGGAATCTTTTCTTATTCTTCGAGATTTATGTCTGTGTGTCATGGAAGTTTTCAATGGTTAAGTTTTCAATAGTTGGCTTTTGCTTATACCACACTGATTTTAGTATCGACTCCGAACTCTTGGAAATTGTTGTTTCAGTTACATCACTCAACATGTTTTAACCTTAAGAGCATGGTCTCTCTAATGGCAGTGTGTATACGTGTATGTTGCCAGTGACTCCAAATAATGCTGTCATTTGCAAAGTAAGAATATATTACAAAAATAGCACCAAGTAATCTTTTTCAAGTATCAAAAATTACATGATTTAAATAGATACAATGGGCAGAAATGTAGAGTGATTTAAGCGGTCAGCACAAGCTTGGATAAGTTTCTTAGAAATTACTAGTTCAAAAATTTACAATATTCATTTCATCAGCTGCACAAGTGCAGACCCTTGCTTAATTGTTAAGTTAGATATGATCTGTTTTAATGCTGTAGTTGTTAAAGCAGTGGTGTGGTGCTAGACTTGACAATGAACACTTAACAAGAAGGAATACATGCCTTGTTTGTTTCACATGTTTTCAACTTATTTAAGGTTAATTCTTTTATTATTAGATTTATATGACATGATATTTAGTGGTGCAGACTGTCATAGTTTTTGATCCATTCAAATAATATATGTGAGATGGTAAAAATAATGGAATAGAGGAAGTAGATTTCATAAACTAATTAAATATTAAAATCTGGATATAGCCACGTGACTAGAGGAAACCGTTAGAGCTGCTTAACTCAATATGACGTAATGAGCTTTTTGATTGGTGAAAAAAAGTAACGAATCTAGGTTTATGTGGTACTGATAGTTACTAATATAAGTACATAGGGATTGTGTGTGTCCTACATGTATGCGTTAGTGTGGGACCAGCTACGCTTGACTTTCTTGGCGTAATTAAATTAAATTCGTTACACGAACTAGAATAATTCTACTTTTATTTCTAATTGATCGAGTTTTTCTAGCTACTTGGGAGCCTTTTGGAAAGTGTTTGTGTATTTATAAAAAAATTTATGTAAATTTAAATGATCAAATTAATAAATATTTTATGTTGGTTGATTTAAATGAGTGTAGTGTGAACGCATTGCTGGATGACACATTTGAGTGAAGTTATGAGAAGTAAAAAATTGATCGACATTCTTTTCTTGGCCCTATATAAGCCGTAGGGGTCGCATTTCAATCTTGTTAAGAGACAATGGATATCAAGGAGATTGCAGTGGAGATTTTTGAAGTTATGAGAGCATACTTCTGGTCCATCACAGAAGGATATCTATAGTGTGGTTGATTGAGTTAGCAGTGGCTTCCAAAGAGACAAGGTCTGAGAACAGCATCCTGTTCCGTATGTCAGCTGTGATGGGTCTTCTTGTGCTGGTTAGCAAAGTCCTTGCTGATATGTTCAAGGAGAAACATCCATCTATTGCTAGAGCTCTCAATTCCACAACCATCATTGCAGCAATCATGGGTCTTCTTTTCATTAGCTGTGTAATCTTTTCATGAGCAGTAGTGTTGCAGATGTTTTGTTTCATCATTCAATATATATAATTCTTATTATTCAACTAGCTGTTATGTTTATTCAATTTGTTCGATCTTTCTCCTTCATTACTTGTTGAGATATGCTTGCTGGTGGTTAGGATGCAATTTGGTGTTAAGCCGCATGCTCTTCCATTGCTAGCCTGACTAAGCGCTGTGAGATGATCTTGAATGTTGTCAAATGTATTTGCATGTTCTGATGCAGTGCAGTTGGTCAAATTTATATCATTCTGTTGGTTATGAATTTCAGTTGACATTTTCATATTAAATTAATGTGTCGGATGACAGTTAAGATTTCTGTAAAGCGTTCCTGCAGGAAAAGCAGATATATGTCTGTTAGCTGGGACTGGATGTGAGTATAGTTGTTGGCAAGAAAGGAGCTTATCCAAATTAAACTGATACAAATAAATGTATATTTGGAAAGCAGGGACAGTACTAGAAGAATTTTGCCTTCTCAACTGTCAGAGGAAGCTAAATATAGTTTACTTGTGCACCTTTGTCAGAGTGAGGGTTTGCCGAAAGGAAGAGTCCTAATTCCTTGCTGTGTTAGTTTAAGTGTTGTGACAGATTGTATTAAACCAAAGGATAACCAACTACGTACATGTAGTAAAAAATGACATCTAACAATTCGTTAGGTTTCCACTTTAAAAATTCGAAATTCTCTGCACTAGGTGACGAGGAATGCAACTGCATCAATGATTTAGAAGAATGAGAACAGCCAACAAATGAAAACGGCATAACACCATGATACACAGACATAAGTCCTGAAGATTTCAGTTTTTTTTTAAAAAGCAGTCAGGTGCCCTTCTTATACATTTTTCTGATTTATTCACAAGAAATTGAAGCAACATCATATCCCTAGCATCATAAAATTACTTAAAACTCAAATAAATCTCCACAACCACAGAAGATATCATGCAGATTTTTGTGTGCAATTGAGCCCAATATGAGACTGGCTTGGGGAAACGATATTAAAGAGTTGCTGAAGCCAGACAGAGAGCTCATTATTACTCTAATGTTTCCGGTGCACCCTTATGCTTGTTGTATAGTAATTTGACCAAATAACATCTCAGATTTCATTTATTCTTTGTTTCCACCTTTGTACATGTGATCCTCAGCTTTTTTGATTGAAAGGCCAAGAGTACAATCCGAGGACTTAAAAGGCTAACAAAAGTTAGTCTGACCCAGTCTAGTCTAGACAAATAGAAAATACAAAATAAGGACTAAACCGAGTACTTTGCCTCGGTACGTACCAAAAATGTGTTGCGAACTGAAAATTAAAGTACGCCTATGATGACCATCATCCGAAAACGTTGTGATAATAAAAGATAAGAACTTGGAGCTTCTAAAAAGATATTCCCGGATGAAAATCAATCATGGACTAATATAAATTGGTTCAGATGATAACCATACTAAGGAGCTCGATTGAACCGGCATGCCACGACGCACTTTGAGTCTACGGTGCTGGATGTTCTTAATATGTACACCTCGATAACTGGAAAGGTATGTTCATTTGGTTATCATCATTTGTTCAAATGTTCAATATCTATATCGGGAACCAAATATGGAGGGTCTCGACTGAAATGCTTGTTTTCCACTCTACTTGTTTTTCCTTTTGGCTCTCGTTTCTTAATGATTTGCAAGGAACCCAAGTGATTAAGTGAAGTATTACATTAGCAAGTTTGTTACATCTTATGTATGAATATAAATTATGATGGTATTCTTGTGATAAATTCCAACAGGTTGTGGATCAGAGTGTGGATTTGAGTGCTGCCAGTGCCGCAGAAGAATGACAAGGCATATGCAAATCCAGTGCCTTCTTGGAGAGCGCCACAATTGGAATATTTTCTTATTCTTTCGAGATTTATGCCTGTGTGTCATGGAAGTTTTCAATAGTTGGCTGGTGCTTATACCACACTGATTTTAGTATCGACTCCAAACTCTTGGAAATTGTATTCAACATGTTTTAACCTTAAGAGCATGATCTCTAATGGCAGTGTGTATACGTGTATGTAGCAGTGACTCCAAATAATGCTGAACTAAATTGTCATTTGCAAAGTAAGAATATATTACAAAAAAGTAATCTTTTTCAAGTATCAAAAATTACATGATTTGAACTAGATACAATGGGGCGGTCAGCACAAGCTTGGATAAGTTTTTTAGAAATTAGTTCAAAAATTTACAGTCTTCATTTCATCAGCTGAACTAGTCCAGACCCTTCATTAATTGTAAAGTTAGATATGATCTGTTTTAATGCTGTAGTTGTTAAAGCAGTGGTGTGGTGCTAGACTTGACAATGACCACTTAACAAGAAGGAATACCTTCCTTGTTTGTTTCACATGTTTTCTAAGATTTCAACCTATTTAAGGTTAATTTTTTGAGATTCAAATTATTATTAGATTTATATGACATGATATTTAGTGCAGTTGGCATGTACAAACTTGCTGTCTCATAGTTTTGATCCATTCATATAATCTAGTACTCGATGCACAGTCCAAACTGTGCGTAAGCGTTTGGAAATAATCAGGTTTTGATGGCATTATGAGTAGTTGAAATATATTGTAATTGTATTTATTAACACTGCACTGAAGAATTAAAATTATTTCAAAATATCGAAAGGTACTTTACAGGATCAGGACATTCAACACAAAAAAAGAGTTTAAACCAATTCAGCATTTACCATTTGCCTCAGGACGTCCAACTCTCTTCTTCACCGGTTTAACTCTCTTCTTCATCGGTTTAAATTATCCTGTGCAATCTGAGCCCAAGTAGAACAAATTACACATGATGTTAACATACAATTTTAGGTGTTATGGAATAGCACTCTAGCTATCGTGCATAGTGTAATATGTGTGTTTGACATCAAATGCAAATTCCTAAGCAGTTGTAGCTGTTTCATACAATGCTGAAAGAGATACTCCAATAACATGATTCTTGACACATTTTTTGCTGCCTGTAGCAGAAAGGTCCATTACAATCAACAACGTAGGTAAATGTGCCAGCATATTTTCCGTAACAAGGACAACCTGCTGAAAACAGCATAGGATTAGTGCATAAAGATAGACGAGTTTGCCAATAGTATAATGTTATGAAAGTCTAAACTTTGAAGCAAATGAATGTATATTTGGAAAGCAGGGACAGTACTAGAAGAATTTTGTCAACTGTCAGAGGGAGCCAAGTATACTATAGTTTATTTACCCACTGCCACTGGACAAGACAACTATATATCTACGACACCCACCGTCCCACCGTACTCATCAGACAAACATTTATTTTAATGTCACCATGCATTGCTGGTTGTTCCATGTCTTCCAGATCAACATTTTGCAGTTTTGGAAAATTACACTAGAGTTTAATCAAATATGTAGTCACTGAAATGGTGCAGTCACGGCCCGGCAGCTAAGAGCGTGTTCGATTCTGCAGTTGTAGAAAATGGAAAATGTCTCCATCTTTGTGGAGAGCCACAGCTTATTGGCTTCTTCCTTTTCAGAACCCGCCTTGTTCTAAGAGGCTACGCTGCGTCTCTAACAATGAAGTTTGGACCCAAAGCCCCTTTAGTAAAAATGTATCAAATTGTAAGGAAAATAACGAATATGATCTCTTAATAAAAACATGGTATTATGTCTCTAGTTTATCACTTTCTCTTCACAACTAATCTTTTTATTTACTCATAATTTCTTGTATGTTAAAATGAATCATAATTTTGATTTTATTGAATAATAACAACACATTTTTGTCAAATACAACTAGGATGAGATCCCGAACCTCCATAGTACATTATTAAATAATTACTATTTTGGGGACGCGAATTTTGAATCGTTACATTATAACATTTCGGTTCATTCATATTAATTTTGTATTCACCTGCTATATTAGATAGTAAATAAGGCTCATGTCGTTCGTCAAGTAGATTTATCAAATCTATTACAGCAGCCTTTCCTTCACCTTCAACTCCAAATCGACCATTACCCATCTGGGTACGAGTATGACTGCTAGATTTTCTTTTGTTGGCTATTTCTCCTCCAAAAATTGCTTCTTCGCCTCCTTTATATAACGATGAAAAATATTCAGATCGCCAGTATCCCACTTCTTGACAGTCTTTATATAGCCACCATATTTTGTTTGTATCCTAATTAGATCATAAATATATACCCAAAGTTAATAATATTAAAAATTCATGAAATGATTTTATAGTATATTTGAATGAATTACCTGATATATGGAGATTGATAGAGAATCGCCAACATGTAAACTTCCACCAACTATAACTTTACGGGTTGTTGGCACAAAATCGTCACACTCCAAGTTAAAACATTTGTTGGTGCGATATCCATCAATCTAATATATAAATTTATTAAACAATCGATTTAGAAAAATGAAAAATGTTATTTATGTAATATAAAAACTCAATAATTGTGCTATTTAGTATTTTTTACCGTTGATCTTATAAAGAATATGGGCGAATTTGACAAAGGTGTAGACTGTTTAAATAATTGAACAAATTAGAACAATCTAAAATCATAAAATTTATTTTTTGAACAAAATATGTGATTCAAATGAACTTACCATCCAACCCGCTTCAATAGAGGTATGTTTCGGAGTTCCATAATTCGACACAATCGAAATTAATGCAAGACTATATTCAGATGGCTGATGTACATATGGATGATAAACTTCTAACACGGCCGTAACACCAAAAATATACTGACCTCTAATATTTGTTTGAAGAAATGCGTACTGAAAATATTTGATTAGATAAAGTTTAGACATATATAATATTAACTACCACACCAACTTATGATTTCGTTTTGACATATGGAAATAAATTCATTAACAAATACTTGTATATTACTTCATGTTATCCGAACATTTCACATGATATATATTATAAAATACTCAAACCAAAAGGTATGAATTGATGATAAATTTACGTGAATCAAAATCACTGACCTCTAGATGATTTGGATTAACAAAAAGTTGCTTCTTTTCCACTTGGACTTCATTCTTGTGAGATCTTATAATGGGGATCGTTCCTATCGGACATCTTTGATCAAATATTTTTACTTTTCGAATTTTGGAGGGGCATCGAGCGTTCTTGAATAACCACATCTTGAGAATTGTTTCTAAAATTAAAAAAATAAATTTAAATAAAATATACTTGATTGTGAAGTATGTCATAAGTTTATGTGATCAATTACAACAGCTATGTACCTGAACTGTACGATTTGATGATGATTGTTGGTTAAACTTGACACAATCAAAAACATCACCATATTCATTCTGTAGAAAGTTATACCAACTAATATTATAATTAAAGGTGTAAGCTGCTAACTAGAATAGA
Source organism: Sedum album (assembly GCA_006409495.1). Taxonomy (NCBI): domain Eukaryota; kingdom Viridiplantae; phylum Streptophyta; class Magnoliopsida; order Saxifragales; family Crassulaceae; genus Sedum; species Sedum album. The sequence goes on along the minus strand of QZGG01000620.1, from coordinate 64,091 downwards.
ACGTAAATTAAATTACCTTATACGTAGAAACAATTCGCTTATACCTGTTAGGTGTTTCAAACAACCTATCATTGCACGTGATGATGATAAAATAGCTATTTAATAAGATACAAAAATATAAATATTTGAGTGAAATAGAAACATTTTGAGAGGATCATATTCTTGTTAGCATATATTGAGCATAACATAATAGTGAATTTTCTTATATATATATAAACTCAACACAATGCTAATTTAATCAACACTAAAAACACATGTTTTGCACAAAAGAGTCATAAAAAAATTGCTTTATTTTTTTAAATAATGTGCAAAACATGTGTTTCAGTATATATTGATGTTGTCTGTCTGAATCAAGAGGAAATTTATTACTAAAAGTTGATGAATGTATACATACATGAAGTCTCATACTCAAGTCTGAGCTATGTTTTTTGATACAAAAGTTATGTTTAGTTTAAGAGCGTTTAAGAGCGTTTAAGTATGAGTGGTGCTCTGTTGGTTGAGGGACTTGACAAAGGAACCTCAGGGTCAGGGTTCGAATTTTGGCCTCACCAATTTTCCTCAGATTAGTGGGTCAGGGTTCGAAGCTGTTGATTCATTGGTGGTAGTGTCTAGATGGCTTGTGCGTTCAAAGTATTAGTTGTACTAGATGAATATGTAATATCTTGTACTCAACTGTAAACTCACCCATCAAAAAAAGTATATCCCAAATTTTTAATTTATATTTGTAAAATAACATTTCAATCATCAATCTCACTGACTAATTCATTATTTGGGTGACAAATAAAAATTAATCACTAACCCAATTATATTGAGTCATTGACATTTATTCACTAACCAAAACATAGTCATGTGTCACACGAATGATGAATTAGTGAATGAAATGAACGATTAAGATTTGACCTTACATATAAATATAAATATTATGAATGTGATTGAACCCTCATTTTATTTATTAATCACAAATCACTTTGAGTCTGATTAAGGTTTGTATAGATGGGTGAGTAATGTATTATATTGAAACCTTATCGCTTCTTTTGTAGTTAAACATAACTTTAGGGGCCACATGTAAATTACCGAAAATGCTCGCGTCCACTTCCATCTTCCGGGCCTCCGTTCTCTCCTGCACAAGTCCCCGGCTAAATTCCGGCGTCCGCGCATTCCACAATCGCCGCCATAAACACACAATAATTAACACACTGATGGAAAATAAGGACGCGAGAAGCAAAATCAGCGTTTCAAGCTCGTTAAAGCCAGACTCCAAATTGGAGCATATCATACACAACAACTCTATAGGTAACTGATTCATATTCCTCCTTTGATTTCATCGTTTAATTCAATACACATGTGTAATCACAGCGATGCTGTGATTTGATAAAAATGAAGAAGATGATGAATTTGTTAGGGCTTTTCATGATTAATATTGAAAAACAAATAATTTATTAACAAATATCTCTACTTTATTGATTGTAGAAGATGGATGGGATAAGAGCTGGGAGTTAGGAGTGACTCCATGGGATTTGGGAAGGCCGACTCCTGTACTTGTGCACCTTTGTCAGAGTGGGGGTTTGCCGAAAGGAAGAGCCCTAATTCCTGGTTGTGGTAGTGTAAGTTGTTTGCTCAAGGTTGAGTTTTATGTTTTACGGTTGTGGAGATTTATTTCAGTTTGTAAAGTGATTTGAGTAATTTTATTGATGCTAGGGATATGATGTTGCTTCCATTTCATGTGCTGAAAGGTTTGTGATTGGGCTGGATATATCAGAAAACTGTATAAGACGGGCAAAGGAGGTACCTGACTGCTTTTTCAAAAAACAAAATTCTCTATAGTTTCCATTCACTAAAATCTTTTTTAAGTCTTCGAGACTTATGTCTGTGTATCATGGAAGCATGCATACCTTACACTATGATGTTATGCCGTTTTCATTAGTACCCCACTGATTTTAGTATTGACTTCTCACTCTTGTAAATTGTTGTTGCAGTTGCATTCCTCATCACCCAGTGCAGAAAATTTCGAATTTGTGATGGCCGACTTCTTTAAATGGAAGCCTGACGAATTGTTTGATCTCATTTTCGACTACACGTAAGTTGGTTATCCTTTGGTTTTATGGAATCTGTCACAGAAGACATCATCTTTGTGATGGTACATTGCAGTTTCTTCTGTGCAATTGAGCCCAATATGAGGTTGGCTTGGGGAAACAAGATTCATGAGTTGCTAAAGCCAAATGGTGAACTCATTACTCTAATGTTTCCGGTGAGTCCTTATGCATTTTGTATAGTATTTGGTCAATGCCCTTTCTTGTGCCATCTAGCATCTCAGAACAATCATTAGCATCCAACGTTTTTTTACCCTGCTTGTCAGATTTCATTTATTTTTATCATAGTTTCCATCTTTGAATATGTCTGGCACGCAATACTTTTGTTTCAGATAAGTGACCATGACGGTGGACCTCCTTATAAAGTCTCAGTTTCAGAGTATACTCCTGATGCTTCTTTGCTACGTTACAAATCCTGTTGACAGTAATACCAAATTTTAACTTTCTTTCTCACCTGCTGCAGTTATGAAAATGTGCTCAGCCCATTGGGGTTTGAAGCATACTACATCGAGGATAATGAACTGGCAATTGGAGCCCGTAAGGTAGGCAAAAATTCTAACTACAGTATCTGTCTTTCAGTAAAATGTAATTCACGCTTCTTATAAAGATTGTTTAACAGCACATGTTGTTTATACATATGTCCAACCTTGGTTGAGTGCAGCTTGATTTATTGTAAACCATTAGGTTAAGCCATTATTCTCTATTTTCAGGGAAGAGAGAAGCTAGGAAGGTGGAGGTCCAAAAGCCGGGCACTATTGTAATTACAGACATATTATTGCAAGCTGAAGCTATTATGGCAAACCAAATGCATCTCAATTACATGAAATAAGTCCATTGTTTTGCGCTCAAATATTGAAAAACAAGGGAATTTTTCTCTCGACTTGTTAGATAAGCATTACCCCGTGTCTGCCTGAGCTAATGTTTCATAGATGATTTTGTACGTATGCTCAGGATAAATGTTATCCTCACGCGTAGAACGTGTAATAATTTTAAAATTTCTAATACACGAGTAGTTATGCACTGTTTATGTGCCAATACTTGCTTATATGAAGTTATGATTACAGGCATGGGTGATGTAATTTAATGCAACTTTAAGAATCTCAATGAAGAACCAGCTATAAAATCTTCAAGATCTAAACTAGCACTTTCATTCAATTCTTTGTGCCTGACCCTCATTTCCTCCTGCAGGACTTTCTAACTGAATTCCGGCGTTCTTGGACTGTGATACCTTTTAATAAATTACAAAAAACAGATAAAGATGCACTCATCAAAGGGAAATAAGGATTCTAATAGAGAATCCACAGGCAGCAGCTCCTCAATGTCATACTCTGAGCAAAAGCAAATTATGCTCCAAAAACCTAATGGTAACAATTTATCGAAAATTTCCAGTGTCTTCGGATGAAGTACATACCTGCTAAGCCAAAAATATAAGTAGTTCGTCCAAATGAAAACTTAAAACTACGTCGTTTTATGGCAATTGTATTCATAAATAAGATATCAAATTATTATTGTTTGTTGACTTGTTAGTTCTGGATCTTAATTCTCAAAATCTGCTTGTTATGGATGCATGGTTGTGAACTATTAAGTCTTGATGAATTTATATTTTGCTTCTGCAGTTAAAAAAATTATAATTGAAATGCATTTTGAGGTTTGGAAACAAAATGTAGGCATTTTGGGTAGTGATAATATGGTGCTATCAATACATGTCAAAACTCAAAAGCTTATTAGACAGATTAGCATGCTCGTTTTTTTCAGCTGTTTCTAAAATGTGCACTTTGTGTTATGAATATGGAAGATGCCTGGGAAAAGAGATGGGCGCGTGGAGAGACTCCTTGGGATTTAGGAAGGCCAACACCAATACTTCAGCACCTTCTTCAGAATGGAGTTTTACCTAAAGGCAGTGCACTAATCCCTGGTTGTGGCAGGGTAGGTGGTTCAATAGATGATGGTTCCAATTTAAATCGATTTTACTTCATAATATCAAGAATTGACTCATACTGATCCAATACTGGCAGGGATATGATGTTGCAGCCATTGCATCTCCCGAACGCTTTGTGGTCGGGTTAGATTTATCAGAGACTTGCATAAAACTGGCTAATGAGGTGCTTGGCTCATTTTTTCATAATTACTACTACATTTTTTACATTACATAGAAATTTCTATAAAAAATATTACTATTTTGACTTCGTGTAATGTATGAGGCAGATGCATTCCAAATCACCAAATGCAGAGAATTTCGCATTTGTGAAGGGAGACTTCTTTACATGGAGACCTACCACATTGTTTGATCTCATTTTCGACTACACGTAAGTTTATAAAGTTTTTGTTAAAGGAATCTGCCACAAACGTCATAATCATGGTGATAAAACTTTCAGATTTTTTTGCGCAATTGAGCCATATATGAGAGATTTATGGGGAAAGAAAATGTCAAAGTTGTTGAAGCCAGGTGGATTACTTATTACTCTTATGTTGTATCCGGTGAGCTCTTTTTCATTTATCTCGCAGTACTGCTCTTTTCAAATGTCACTTCACAGTTTCCGGTGAATGATTCTGACGTGCAATATTTTTGGTGTCAGAAAAATGACCGTAATGACAGACCTCCTTATAAAGCTGTATTTTTAGAGTAAGCTCAGGTACATGCCATCTTTCCTTTTTTTTTGATGATCATATCAAACTTTAATTTTCATATCACTTGTTGCAGTTACGAAACGGTGCTCAAGGCGTGTGGTTTTGAACTAGAGTACCTTATGAATAACGAACAAGCTGTTGGTGATCGCAAGGTATGTGAAAATCCCATTTCCAGCACTACAAATCAGAGTAGAATTAACTCACTTTCTACAGGGTTTGTTTAAGCAATTATTCTTTATTTTAGGGAAATGAAAAGCTGGCATTGTGGAAGTTGTCCAAAGGCTTCACGAAAAAAATAAACTAACTGCATATTGTTGTAAACTAGTTAGCCTAGAGTATGTTGGCCATTGTACAGCAGTAGCAGATTAACATCCCTGAGATGATACCTGGAGCTGTAAATACAAACCAGGAACATATTAATAATATACAATTAATAATAATATCGATGATTTTTCTGACGAAGCAATGATGAACAACTGAAAGCATTCTGAAAAAAAACTTCACTGATATATATTCATAATAAGACTTTTGAATAAATCACCTCTGATAAAAGTGGTGTGATAGAATCATGATCAAGAAAAAAAAGATGATACAATAAGCAATAGATATGAATCCACAACACATCGAATGAATAAATGATGTCCCGGGTCTCCTACTCAAACATCAACTACTAAAGACAGCTCTTGGGTGAAATAACATTGGAGCTTTTTCCGCCGGTGTTTTTGCAGTATGAAGTGACGGCTTTGGTCGCGGAGGTTAGCTTAATATCTTGCACTCTAAGTCCAGTGCAAGGCTTACTTGGACTACAATCAAATTTCATGGCCACTTGAGTTGCTGATGTCCCTTTAATATTCTTGTATGATATTTGACTTATTTGCACTCCAGAGCTCTGCAAAGGAATCTCAAAATATTATTTTCCGCAATTTGAATGTTAAAAAACATATTTTTCCTGCAAATAGTTTAGTACTCTGGAAATAATTCTGTACCTGGTTGGGGCAGCCTTTGTTGTTTGGACAATAGTTTTGGTCTATAAGGATTGGATTCTCTGAGTTAGTCATTATCAGATTATGAAAATTCACATTTTTCACGAAGCTGTTGCTAGCTCTTGCCCATGTCTTTATCCGAACTCCGTTTTCAGTCCCGGAAAAAAATGAGTCTGTCACGGTCACATTTTGTACACCCGGTTCCGTCAAATAATTTCCTAAGCTTCCAATGCTGCGCAACAAGAACATTTATTTAATTTTTTATATCTTACAAGGCTTATAAAAGCTGATCAGAACTGTGTCTGGCATATTTGTAATACTTGAGAATTTTTACCTGATACCATGACCAGGGCCACATCTAACATTAGCAATGTGCAAGTTTTTAGAGCCTGGACCGATGGAGACGCAGTCATCTCCTGTCCGAATGCTGCTTCCTGTAACTGTAATTCCGGTAGACCCTTGAATGTGTATACCATCTGTGTTTGGACTCAGATCAGGTGCAATGAGACGCACATTTTGTACCACAACATTGTTGCAACTGTTGATAACAATGTGACTCATTTGGCTATTGATTGATGTTAATCCGCTTATAAGTCCGTCGTTCACCCAGTTGAATGTGATTGACTGCATTGCGATCAAAGAACAGGAAAACACATTACTTTCTGCTTATAGTTATGATTTTTTTAATTTATACTGATGAAAGTAGATGGAACTTGGGAAATAATTTCTTACCCTTGCACCGGTGGGGCAGCTCTTTCCGGCCATGCGACAAGCCCAAAACTGCGTAGCCTTAGCGTCAATAGTCCCTCCAATGACCGATAGTTTATTAACCTTAATGAATAAAATCCAGTAACCAGTAAACCCTAAGGCCTTCAGACCGGATGGAGCAACAATGGTCCCAGAGATCGTAACTGTAATCTTACTCTTGCAAGGTCCACGAAAAACGACAGGCTTGATCATGTACCTTCCACTTGGAACTGAGATGGTGGCTGCCTTAGGAGAGTTGCACGCAGCCGTCCAGGCCTTAAGAAATGCAGGAGTTGCATCCACTGTGCCTGATGAACTAGCACCATAGCTGACCACATTGAAATCTGCATTAGATGAGTAGAAAAACAGTGAAATGAAGAGGAATGCATTTAGGAAAACTGAGCAAGACATGTTGAATTTCTTGGAGGTGAAGAATAGGGTAGAGTATGCTTCAAGTAGAGCTAATGATGGATTTGAGAAGCAAGACAGACTTCCAATTTATACTACATTGTGGTATAAGTCTAAGAACATTAAGAAAATTTAAGAGATGGGAATGCAGATTAGTATTATTAAACTACGTATCACGACGATGATAAGATAAGTACGGCAGCCATGTGATAACCGAAAAACCAACAGCTGCAGAGGGATTTAGTAGTTCAGTTTACAAATTCAAACATGTTATTTCATTGGTTTTCAAGTCTGACATTGTGAAAAGTCATAACAGTATATTAATACGAGGACTTTCAATAGAAAAAACATAGGCTTACCTGGACTTCAAAATCAAAATGTAAATCTTTATTCAATGATCTAACGAGTACAGTCTATCAATTGATCACTTGTGACAGCAATGTATCTTATATATTCTTCTCAGTAATCTGACCTGAATAGTCTTTCTGATGGCTTTAAAGTTCAGATGTTGGTGTTAGCATTTCCATAATGTGCCGATTACAGAACATTCTGGTAAGCCATGTTTTCATGTGAAAAGAGAGTGTACCTAGCCTGAATAACCGGCGTAAAGAGTGGTTAAACAACAAGAGGGTCTAGTGGGACCTGAAATGCAAAGCTGCACATGGTTAGGGCTAAAACACAATTAATCATATGCTAAAAGTTGTTAACATGGTTTTGGTCAAGTGAAAACATGTAGATAATACAATAAATAACTATTTATAAAGGGTTGACTTATCATTGGCTTAATAATGTATTGAGTATACACTTGAACAAGATCATGTGGAGAAATGTATGCACTTAAAGGAATGTAAATTACTAGAAAACAACAATTGGATACATCCATTCTAGGGACATTTTTATGTGTGCAAGTAAACTGACCAAACATTTAGCATAATGATCAGACTGCGCTCTGTCGGTCATGAATACATCCAATGAGAGCAGGTTCATCCCTTCTCCTTGGGAGGTAAAATAACAAGGTTATAATATTCTCCAAGTGCCCAAATTGGGAAGATGTTTCTGAATGCCGAGTAGCTGATCATACAGTTTCTGTTAAATACTCCGATAATTTCCTGAATCACAAACTGGCTTTTGAAAAATCCTTAATGTTTCAAAGCTACTCATGAACAGAAATATTTCTTCACTCATACCTGCTGCGGAAAATCTCCATTATCATACTGAGCCTGAATTAGTACCTTTGCCGCTTTATGAAGTGGAGTTGGATCTATATTGGCCTAATTGATCAGAACATTTTTAATTAATCTGCTAGTTTTTATACATTTATATGAATGGAGCAATGTAAGGCTTACCACGCCGGCGGCGATTAGAGCAAGCATCGCCCATGCAGTATTAACTAAATGTGGTCGATTTCCTTCCAAGTTTGTATATACCTAAGATAATGAGGTACAAGAGATTTAACTTTTTTTGTTTCAACAGATGGTAAAAAACTTCATGTAAAAGGTCTTACTTTGTCCTGACAGGAAAGATAGCTTTCTCCCCAGCCACCTGACTCTATTTGTTTTGACAGTAAGAAATCAACAGCATTTCTGATGCAAGAACTAGTCGAGTACCTTCTTCCCGCAGCTATTAGTCCGTTAACTGCGTACCAAGTTGCGTATGTGAAGCAGACTCCCCATGATCCATACCTTTTGATATAAAACAATATATTTTAAGTTGATTTAAATTTAACAGGATACACCAGAATACAAGTTAGCGCAGCAGTGACTGTATCTTATAATCCTCGTTCCGACCCTTGACCATCATTAAGAAATTTTTTGTTTTGTTTCACTATGAAAGAAACATGTGTGGTGAACTGAAATTGTTTGCTAACCATGAGCCATCAGGGAGCTGGCTTTTTTCGATGTAATTTGCGCCTTTTCTGATGCAAGCCTCTATCTCCTTGTTTCGATGTCCTGGATACAACTTCTTAAATGAATTCAGGCTTTGTATAACAGCTGATGTGCATTCAACATACCTGCCATACATAATATATAAGGTTATTTAACTGTGTTAATCTGTATATTTTATATTTATTCACAGCGAAGAACTTACGGATAGTCAATGATGATGTCACCAAATGTTTCAGATGGATTTATCATCTAGGGGAAATCCAAAACTCATCAGTTTTTAGCCTAAACAATATATTTTTTGATATAAGGCTAAACAAACAGTATGCTCCATTTTATATACCTCCAACCATGGATACGATCGTGTAAGCTCATATGTCGCGAAACCTCCATTTTGGTTCTGCAGTTCATAAAATCACATTATAGATGATAAAGCGGGGAGTGATGAATGATGATAAACTGATGACCGTATGAGCCAAATGGAAAATATCAGGACGAAGCAAAAATTGTCATAAAACTCACTTGTAGCGATAACAGTAAGTTTACAGCACTGTATAATTTATCTACTTCCATTGCTTCACCAGCTATGCTATATGAGCATCTGGAAAGTTTCAAAGCAGCCTGTGGTTGTCAAAAACAAAAATCTTAGTTTTAATTTCAAAAGTGGACTCTTAAGTGTAAGCTTTGTATTTTTGGATAGAAGTAAAAATGGAAATAACTTACTTGTAGACCTTCTCCTGTGCAATCTGAGACAATCCAACCATTGTCTGGTGTTGAAAATGTCCATCCACCTTTAGAAATGTGACGATACCACTGATCAAGATCTCCAGAACTATTCTCCATAACCTTAAAAATATTCCACATGATCAGCATGTTAAAGAAAGTAGGGGCTTTTTGAGTGTAGAAATGAGATACGTACGTATTTTTTAATGAAGTCATGCGCTTTCTTAAGCATAAGTCCATATTCATCTGACATGTTTGTTGCAAGTATTGCCTGAACAGAAAAAGAAGCATCCCATAGTTGTGACCCATTATATCCCTGCATCTTCATTCCATCTTCAGCAAGCCAAAGATAGTCCTTGACTCTTACGAGGTGACGAGAAAATGCTTCTGAATTCGGATCATCAATCCAACAGCAGACCATATTCAGTACCTTGTTGACAGGTCCTAAACAAACATAATTGGTGTTCTCATCCTCATACTCTAAGTGCTGCTTTACTACATTCAAAGCTCTTTCTCTAAGTTTTGAGAAAGGCCAAAGCTTCAGAATTGGTTCTCCAATCTTGTGAAGACTTGCCCACAGCATGTCTTGAATTGCCGGATGAGGGTAGTAAAGATCTTCCTGAAGACAAATGCGAGTTAACGTCAATTCAATTTTTTTTATCAAAGCAAAGGTTGAAATAAAATAAATGTGTAACCTTTGCACATAAATTTCTTGCACAGTCCCAATCAGTACAATGGTATGGCATAGCGTAAAGCTCTTGTCTTAATGACAAAAGGAGACTGTTTATAGGCATGACATATCTTTTTCCGTATAAATACGACATTGGCAAATAGACCATGCGCGTGTGGCACCACATTCGCCCTGTGCATAGAGTTCAAGGTTAATTATTTTTACTTGAACATGGTAAACTTTCCTCTACTTGTCTATTCAGAAAAATGAAATATAACGAACCAGGATGAAGAGGGAGTGATTGAGGAAGAAGCCATAATTCCGGGGGTAATGGATTGTTTCCACTCCATTCATAAAGGCCTAAAACCTGACAGAAAATACAAACTAAGCCATTCAGAAACATTCAGTTTGACATCACAATTTTTTTCTGATGAGTACTTACAGAGAGCCATAGCTTTCCCCAAGAAGGGATAGAAACTATACCGCCCCTTTTAAGTATCCATTTTTGGGCACTCTGCATTTCCTCGTTAAAGCTTTCTCCAAGCAGTCTAAGTGTTATGTATGATAGAGCTGTCCCAAACATGGTGCTGTGTCCTTGTATGTGCAGTCCCCACCCACCGTCTTCATTCTGCAAAACTCAACGCAAAGCTCATTTAACAAGGCATGACAGAAAACTACTTTTCAGAGTTCAGACATTTTTAGGTTACAAAGACTTATACCTGATGATTGTATAGGTATCGCATTATCTCTTTTTGATGTTCCAAGGATAGAGCTACGTTCAGGGACTTTGTAACATATAGGCTAATTATCTGCATCAAAAATGTGTTACATTCTTTTGGATTAGTTTTGGGTCAGGTAACTTTAAGAATTAATACCAGTCCAGGTAGGAGAAAGAGAGGGCCGCCGTAATCACCAGGCCAGAATCCATCCTCAGTCTGTAAGGTGGAGTAGAATCTCAAGGCCTTTCTTAATGTTCTCTTCACTTGGTCATCATCCTCAACTTCTACCCGCCCTTCAGAATTATTCTTCTTTTCAAACTGTTCAAAAACAAATGCAAGAAAGTTACATTTCCTTCAAAAAATGTATGATGTTGTCAGTCTGAATTAAGAAGACATTTAGCATTAAATGTTGATGAATATTTACATACCTGAAGTCTCATAATGAGGTCTGAGCTATGTTTATTCTGAAAGCGATTCTTATGAAACTCTCGACGACATTTTTCAATTTGAGCTATATCTTCATGTGTTCCGAGATTTGGATCATACTCCCAATGCTGCCGTCCAACATGATTGTTCAGTGATGTAACCCAAGGTTCATATCCTTGTGATAACTTTAACTTCCACATTTCGCCTGCATAAAGTATAAATGTCAGCCCTACATGCAGACTAAGAACAAGACAAGGAAATAGTAGAGAGCTAGTTTTGTGACTATCCAAGTTATTGATGCCTGCATAAGGTGCATCTCTTATATATACAAAATTCATTCATTTCTGATATTAGTGTTCGCTGTAACAATTGCAAACTGGGTTACTGCTGAAAAATACCACACGGTTAAACAAGCATCATTCGCCAAACCTATTAATGTCGGCATTATATGAATACAAGCTATGCTTTAAAGAATTATTCGTACTCAATTAGTGTACATGTTTTTATCAGTTAGCTGAATGTTTAAGCAATATACATATACTTAATTATTTGAGTACACCCTCCCCTCCAGCCACTAACAAAATAATAATTAACCAGATATGGAACAGTATGTCTTAATATGGAATTGCGAGGGAAAGGTCACGCGAGCATGTATCGACATTAAATAGTTAAATCACGGATAAACAAAAGAAATGGTCCACTTGTTGGTCTTCAATCGTACCTGTGGCCTTCTGGGCTGCATCTGTTTGTTATGGGCTTCAATACGGTCGTTTTCCATTTTTAGGTGTCTAATACAGTAAAAGTGAGCAACGACCAAATGTGCTACTTTCAATTGTATTGAACACCTAGCTTATAATATAATATAGAGTTAATTACTGTAAACCACCTTTATATTGGGTGTCTTTTGACAAAACCACCTCTATAAAAAATATTTACTTAATAACACCTTTATACTATAATTTATTGCCAAAACACACCTTTTGTTAAAATTACTTAAAACCACCTATATATTAATCACATTTTCATAAAACCACCTATATACATATTACTTAAAACTACCTATATATTAATCACATTTTCATAAAACCACCTATATACATATTATTTAGAAGAGAAATTACTTAAAACCACCTTTATGTTTGGTGTATTTTGACAAAACCACCTGTATACAAATTATTTTCTGCAAACCACCAGTATACTATCTTTATTGTCAGAATACACCTTTAGTTAACAGTGTTAAGTTTTCTGTTAAAAACCTCTAGATCCTTACTCTATATATAATTTATATTCAACTTAACGTTTAAAATTAAAATTTGATTTTAATTGAATTGATCGATTAGATAGACAGACGGAGTAATACAAAAGTGTGAAAATTGTATAAAAAAAGGGTCATAGAATTTAGAGATATGGCAATAAAATGTATAACGGGTGATTTTCGGCAATTACGACCTATAAGAGGTGGTTTTCGGCAATTATATCTGTTGAGATTTGGGGATTGAATTAATTGAATTTTATTAACCTAATTAATTGAATTAATTGAATTTAATTAACCTAATTAATCTATCTAACGGAGATTTAACACTAATTGAACGGAAAACGTTAGAATGTGTAATTTAGCAAAAAACAAACCAACAACGGGTGATTTTCGGCAATAAAATGTATAAGGGGTGGTTTTCGGTAATTACGCCCTATAAAAGGTGCTTTTCGGCAATTATCCCTTAATATATAGGTGGTTTTAAGTAATTTTAATAAAAGGTGTGTTTTGGCAATAAATTATAGTATAAAGGTGTTATTAAGTAAATATTTTTTATAGAGGTGGTTTTGTCAAAAGACGCCCAATATAAAGGTGGTTTACAGTAATTTACTCTATAATATAATTCATCTATAATTGATACACGGCTGAGCTTGATCACAGTAGTAAGCACGTCTGGCTATCAAACGGAAACAGGATTCTACACGCCAGTAATCAGCCTTACCATGTTTTTCTTTTTCCAGCAAGCTTGATTTGCATGTGCTATTACTTCAAGATAGCTGATGATATACAAACCAAAACTATTGAACGACCTGCCATAGCCACTTGTTTGGAATTTAACCATAAGTGGCTAACAAATGCTCTTATGCAGCTCTAGATCACAACAATGTACAAAATATGAACCGAAAAGAATTGGGATTAAGAAACACAGAGCATTGAAATGACGGACTCAAAATGGATCCGTCATTCGCTTTGCCAATGACACTCCCTGAACTACTTACACATTAGGCACTGGTACAACCGAGCCCTTCATCAATACATTTTTATACAAACTGTTAGCTTGTATGTATTCAAAACCCATCCTCAACATTATATTTAGCAGCAATCCAAAGACAATTTGTTGGAATTTGAAGTCTACACTCTTTTCAAGTTTAAGAGATGATAAGTAAACCAGGCTACCCAGAGTGATAAACGAACCCAGTCTCACGAGCTATGAATTTTACCATAGATACGTCTCCCAACTGTTGAAAAAATACAGATACAATGCAGCATGAAAATTTGAGTTAGCAGTTGAAATTCTCAGTAGAAACCCAACTCCACTTCTCTCATGTCTTACAATCAAAGAATTTCAATTTACGCAGTCAGACTCTTAAGGGACACTATTACACACATGGTCATCGAACTCACCATTTTCATCCCGCAAACTCGCCAAAAAGATAACAATAAGCAAATTCAAGGAGCTTACAAAGCAAATAAACAAAGGAAAAGTCGACACCTAAATTATCATAAAACAGAAGATGCATTATCACTCTTTTCTCAATATTAATGTAAGCATATGCCATAGTCTCAATTAAAGGCTTTCAACATCCTCCTTAGATACCAATTTCAATATAACCCAATTAATCAAAATCTACACATGATACCAAATTTACTCAGCAATGCCAATGCAAAAACTCGTTGTCAATTTATACATGTCAATGAGCTGCAGTATAACAGTATATAACAGCAACGGCTGGTCGCATCAAAACATCAACACGTGAAAGCAATTTACTTACAGTAGCATTATGCTTTCAACTTCTTGATCAACCAACAAACTCAAGCTCATCCTCTCTAAGATGAGCTGAGAATTTCACAACACCACGCTCAGGCACCTCAGCCTGAAACTCAACCTTAAAAGGATAATTAGCAGAAATCCTCTTCCCTTTCCAAACTCCAACATACTGCTTAATGACACCTTCCTTCCCAGTCAAATCAATCTCCGGTACTTTCGGCACGTGATAAACTTTCAGCGGAACCTTCACCCTCACCTTAGATCCAACCTTACTGATCGCAGCTTCATCAGTCTCCGCAGCCGAAGACTCCGATTCCGACCTCAGCGCCACCGCGCAAGTCACAATCCGAAGCGGAGTTGTTGTTGTTGATGATGATGGCGAGGATGAGGATCGATGGAAGAACGCCGTGGTGCGGAGGTGAGGAGATGATGAGATATCAGAAGAGGAGCAGATCGGGAAGACGTTGAGGGCGGCGGAGGTCGTGGTTAGGGAGAGCGTGGTCGCCATTTTTGTGGATTAGGTTTTGTGTGTGCGTCCGTTGCAGCCACAAACCAGAGATTTGGATTTGTGAGATTTCTGGTTCGCGTCTTCTTTAGGTATACGTTGACTTTTGTTGACTTATCTATAAAAACTAAAGACTTGATTTTTGGAGTGGTCTGCAAACCAAAATGAAGGCCGGCCCATGTGATAAAAGAATATTTGGCTTGCAAAGGCCCGGTCCAAAAAGAAGAGTGGCATTTTCTTATAAATATGCGATGGCCAGACAAGTGTCCAACAACATTGACACTTAATGGCCTTTTTAGAGTCTTATCATGGTTATTTTTTAGAGCCTTTTTAGAGTCTTAATGATCAAAAGAAGTAAACTCCAGTGACAGAGAGAGATATCAGCACAGCATTTAAGAATTAAAATGGCACTTTGTTAAAGAGCGGATAAACTAGTGTGTGGTGATGCATACATAAATCCAAATTGGCCTTCATGGTCCTCGCAAACAAGAGGGAAATTTATGATTTTTTGTCAGTTGGAAGTTGGCATTAGGGCAAGAAGTCCATAAGGCATTTACTGTTGCTATTTATTAGACACAACAAATATAGTATGCATGCATATTGGCTGCATGAATGTGAGTTTCTTTACCAGATCCAAATCTCAATATCTCATGGCGTGAAAAGGGGAACATGTTTCTGCTAATAAGTTACGTATTATATATTGAACGATAGGCAAAGTAAACCAAAACACGTTATGTCTCAGTTACACTAACTAGCTTTTGGCCAGTTACTTAACCCATCTATTAAGCAATCTTAAATTTTGCACTTGAAACTAGCAAACTAGGCAAATGCCTTAATTGTCAAAATGAGAGAGACGTGGTTATTTGGCATCGCTAGCTGGCTGGCCTCTCAGTACTTCCAGTTTTGACACGTTCACTCATTAATTCCCTATATCTAGTAAGTACATCAGCAAATTGAACATCAAATCTCATTTAAATCAGTACGCATCTCAAAACTAATAAATACATGTATGAAAACATTAACGCTACTCTAGCTCTCTGCCTTTTCCAGCTCCATCATTGTTGCTGATTATTTTTTGCAGTTTGTACTTAAAATGTGGAAGCTGAAGTTATCACAAGGAAATGAACCCTTGGTTGAATCAGAGAATAATCACATTGGACGACAACATTGGGTTTTTGACCCTAAAGAAGGAACAACAGAAGAAATAGCTAAAGTCGAAGAACTTCGCCGAGAGTTTCATGAGAATCGGTTTCAGAATAAACATAGTTCGGACCTCATTATGCGACTTCAGGTGTATATGTGTTTTCCAGTTTTAATTTTTGATGGAAATTATTTTCATGGTTCGTAACTTTCATGCATTTACTTGTTTATAGTTTGAAAGGAGCAATCAGTCCAAAGGCCACAAGAAACTTGATGAAGAAGATGATGAAGTTAAAAAATCACTAAGAAAGGCTTTAAGATTCTACTCTACATTGCAAGCTGACGACGGGTTCTGGCCTGGGGATTACGGCGGTCCTCTATTTCTCATGCCTGGCCTGGTATATAATTTACATTTACTCAACATACATTCATCAACATGTGTAGAATCACAGAAAAGTTCGTGTTATGAATATTTGTTTACAGATAATGAGCCTTTACGTAACGCATTCCCTGGACGTAGCTCTAAGCAAGGAACATCAAAAAGAGATTATTCGGTACATATATAACCATCTCAGGTATATACATTTTGTTCCATCACAAAAATTGTGTTGTTTTTCTTGAATTTTATGAATGAATGAATGAACTGAGTTTAACAGAATGAAGATGGAGGTTGGGGACTACACATAGAAGGACACAGTACTATGTTTTGCACCACTATATGTCATATGTGACACTTAGATTGCTTGGAGAAGGATTGAACGAGGAAATGCTGAAATCCCAAAAATGGATTCTTGACAGAGAAGGAGCTGTTTGGGTTCCTTCATGGGGAAAGCTCTGGCTATCTGTAATTAGTCTCTTCGAAAAATGCTATACATTTTCTTCCTGTATTTAGAAATGACTGGTTTTTCTTATAGTTACAGTATTCGTAATTCTAGGTGCTAGGAATTTATGAATGGAGTGGAAATAATCCAGTGCCACCGGAATCTTGGATACTTCCTTACTCACTCCCATTTCATCCTGGTTCGCCGTATTTTCCATTTTTGAAAGTTTAAAATGATTAAAAATAAGTAGAGCTGATGAAATGTATTTCGATGAACTCTTATGTCAAACTCAGGCAGAATGTGGAGCCATGCTCGAATGGTCTACCTTCCAATGGCATACTTGTATGGGAAAAGATATGTCATGCCTAAGAACAGTCTTCTTTTTTCATTAAGAAAAGAGCTTTACACCACGCCTTACGAATGTATCAATTGGGACAGTACTAGAAATTTATGCGCGAAGGTATGAAAAAAGTTCTGCTCAGTGAGAAAATGTTTATGCAAATTCTTTATGTAACACAATCCTATGTAATTGGTACAGGAAGATCTTTATTATCCGCATCCAGTGATCCAAGACATGTTATGGGCATGTCTTCATAAGATTGGGGAACCTATTATGAAATTATGGCCTTTCTCGAAAGTTAGAGAAAGAGCGCTAAATGTCATAAAGAAGCATATGCAGTATGAGGATGAAAACACCAACTACATCTGTTTAGCACCTGTAAATAAAGTACTAAACATGCTTTGCTGTTGGATTGATGATCCGAATTCAGAAGCATTTTATCGTCACCTCGCAAGACTCAAGGACTATCTTTGGCTTGCTGAAGATGGAATGAAGATGCAGGGATACAATGGGTCACAACTATGGGATACTGTTTTGCTACACATGCAATTCTCTCTACCAAAATGCCTGATGAGTGTGGCCTTATGCTTGAAAAAGCGCATAGCTATGTAAAGAACAGCCAAGTAAGTCGCCGAATAAATTTTTAAATTTTAGCATTCAATATTAGGCAAATCCTAAAGAAGAGATACTTAAGTCATACATGCATTTTTTGCATATGAGAAGTTGAGGAAGGATAGCGCCGGAGATCCTGATCAGTGGTATCGTCACAGATCTAAAGGTGGTTGGACATTTTCTACACGAGACCAGGGTTGGATTGTCACTGACTGCACTGCAGGAGGTCTTCATGTAAGTTTCTATTAATATTCTGTTCAAACACTGCAAACATCAAAATTCATACACAACCTAAACTTCTAGTAAATTACCCACTTTTTAATGTTTTCAAATGTTCTCTACTGCAGATTGCATTGGAACTTTCTATGTTCTCTTCTAGCATTGTTGGTGACCCAATGCCAGCAGATAGATTATATGACGCTGTTAACCTGTTGTTAACCTTACAAGTAAGTTTTTAAATAAACTTGATTTTGTGCAGTATACTGATCTTTGGAAATTGATGCATTGTTAATGTTTAAGAATCAAACCGGAGGATACGCTTCGTTCGAGCTTACAAGGTCCTATAAGTGGTTGGAGGTATCATGAAGTAACAAATAATTTCTGTGGTCTCAGACAGCATAAATTTCTGTTTTGAACTTGAAAAGTTTCATAAGTTTATTATGATTGTCTGCAGATAATTAATCCATCAGAATCATTTGGTGATATAATCATTGATTATCAGTAAGTAGTTTGTCATAATAAACCTGAACCAAAGCAACTTTAAACTAACTGGTGTAAAATGAGTCAACTGTAAATGCACTGGCAGGTATGTTGAATGTACATCAACAATAATACAAAGCCTGAGCTTGTTTATAAAGTTATATCCTGAGTATCGAAACAAGGAGATTGCAGCTTGTATTTCAAAAGCAGCAGATTTTATTGAAAATATTCAGCTCCCTGATGGCTCATGGTATGCATATACTTACATTTTCACATGACATTTATGTAATAAATGAATCAGTAGGATGGATTTAGAGTTATGTGTGTTTGACTTCAAGGTATGGTTCCTGGGGGGTATGCTTCACAAATGCTACCTGGTTTGGAGTTAAGGGATTATTAGCAGCAGGAAGGACATATACTTCCAGTAACCGCATCAGAAAGGCTTGTGATTTTTTGTTGTCGAAACAACTAGAGTCTGGCGGTTGGGGTGAAAGCTACCTTTCCTGTCAAAACAAAGTAAGAAGAGTCCTTAACGCATGTTTATTTTAATGCTTATCTGAAAAAAATTACTAAATGTGTTATAAATCATTTATAGGTATATACCAACTTGGAAGGAAATAAGCCACATTTAGTAAACACTTCGTGGGCAATGCTTGCACTAATTGCCGCTGGCAGAGTAAGACTTCTGGATATCCTTCCTTAGAAATGCCGAATGCTCAATACCAACATTACAAAATTTCTGATCATGTATTGTCTGGTTGTTAATCTTCAGGAAAATATTGATCCAACTCCACTGCATAAAGCCGCGAAAGTATTAATGCACGCTCAGTTTGAAAATGGAGATTTTCCTCAACAGGTATTCTTTCACATCTACATTTAGAAAAAATGTACGGAAATTTACCTCTTGATGGTTTTGTAAGAGGCGAGTTATTTGTTTCAGGAAATTATTTGGGGTTTTTAACAGAAACTGTATGATCAGCTACTCGGCCTACAGAAACAGCTTCCCCATTTGGGCACTTGGCGAATACTACAACCACATCATAGTACCTTTAAAAGAAAATGCTCATACAGCTTGACACTTCCTTTTGCCTGGCAGCACTGTGCAGGGCTTCATAGCAAAAGTGATATCTACCTTAGTCAAACACAATTGGTTCTCAGCAACTTTGAGTATGAAATCGCTGTCTCTCTAAAGCCTGAAACAAAAGTGTTGGCTGATGAGTAAAGTGCTGCAAATTGACAGATTACGGACACAAGATGTAAATATAATAAATTAAAAATAATAAAGGCACTATCGACCTTAAGGAACTCTGCAGGAAAGCAAAGTAATTCAGCCTCCCTAGAGAGAATAAAGGTTGCGCCATTGTTAAGATTTTAACAAACCATGTAATAAGCTCTATAAATTTGTTTCGCTGGTGTAGAATCTCCATTGTTTTTGCAGAACTGAGATGTGTTCCATTTCGCGCAAATTCTCTAAACTTTACTAAGAACAAAAACAATGGCATTTGTTTTAGTGATTATAAGTTGCTGTCAAGATATTACAGCTTTTGGTTCCCAATTTTAATAGTTCAAATATTGGCTCAAATTGTAAAAACAGATTTTTTAAAGCAATTACTTACTTACCTGGCATTTTATTCAATGAGGATTTTTAAGTCTTTGATTCTCCATCTCCCTTAGCAGCCCATGCTTGACGACCAGGGAGATACCAGTTTTTGCAAATGACAAGACTCACTGAACCAGAGAAATCTGTTGTGATTCTAAACCTGCAAGCTGCTGAATAACATTTGAAAATATATCCGGCATTGGGAAGCAAAGGGAAGAAAACCATATAACATCAACTAAACATTTAAAATATACAAAGGCATAATGATCAACCAGAAACCAGAACAAACTTACTTTTGTCTTAGGATTGGGGTTACAAGAAACAATCAGATACATAATATATTTGACAATTTAGTTGCTGTAAATATCGAATCTCCTCAGCTGACAAATCAAATATAAAAATCACACCCACAACATCTGTACCAAGAAACCCTAAAATCCATCAACAACAGACCAAAAGAAACAACCTTTAATCGATTAAACATAAAAAGATTGAAGAAAGTGAGAAAAGGTGAGACCTTGGTTGTGTTTTATACAGCGTGAAGCTCTGGCTGAGCCATCCGGCGACAGCTATCAGTTTAAAATCCTGCTAATAAGTATGCCACATTTATCCGGCAGTTGAGAGGGATTATTTCAAGTGCCAACAAGTTAAAATTATGCTGTAATCTAAACCTCGCCGGCAGTTGATAATTCCACAGAGCAAATCTGTTTTTTTCTCGGAACACGTCAACTTGTGTGTTTTTTTATTTAATTTAATTTTTCCCTGAAAATACAACCAAATTCATAAACCTCAAAAAATAATGCATTCACTGCATTTATTTGTAGCAAACCTCAATTTCGAATTTTGTATTTTCGAGTAATTAATGAATATTTAAACCTATGAATAAAATATTTACAGAACCCAAACGTCACAAATCTGCAAACATTGTAATTAAAGCCCTCTCCCAAATTTCACACCATTTCTAAACACCCTTCACCTAATCTCTCCGATCACAAAAAAATCAGATAAACCCACTTCCAGAATCCAATAAAGTTTCCATCTTTAGCATGACCAAGCAGCAGAATAATCAGGTGTTTCCTATAATGGATTATGGGAAAGATGTGTCTCAGAGGCTAGTGGATGCCGCTTTAGAGGATGATTACGAGTTGGCTTGTCTGTGTTTGAGTGATCCTTTTGTTGAAGTTAATTTCATTGGAGCTGTTATTCTAAAGAGCAAAAAGTCTGAGGTTGTTTTGCATGATGAGTGTGCTCATGAGGTTAGGTTTGGGTATGAGGAGATTAGGACTGAGGCTACCGCATTGTTTCTTGCAGCTCAGAATGGAAATTCAGATCTTGTTAGAAGATTGCTGGTACCAAAAGAACCTCTATGTTTTTTGTAGCTTTGTTTCCATTTTGTGTTGCAGGCATAATTTTTTTAGTTTTGTAACCTTTGTGCCATGTTTTTGTAATTGTTTGGCAGTGTGCCGGAGCTTGTGTGAACCAGAAGCTGTTTCGGGGTTTTGCAACAACTGCAGCTGTCAGAGAAGGAAATGTGGATATCTTATGGATGCTGATTGAGGCCGGGGCTCAACAGCCTGCATGTGAGGAGGCTTTGATGGAAGCTAGTTACTTTGGGCAAGCTAAAGCTGCCAAGATGCTCATGAATTTGAATAAGATTCGTCCTTGTGTCGCGGTTCATGCTCTCGTCACTGCTTGCTGTAGAGGCTTTGTGGATGTTGTGGCAACACTCTTGAGGTTGAATGTCAGAACCTGTCATTTAGAGTAATATTTTTGGCTGTATTCTTGTCACCTGTGTATTTTAATTTTGATGACTTGACGATCTGTTTTAGTGTGGAGTGGATGCCGATGCCAGTGACCGAGTGCTTCTCCAGTCATCCAAGCCGTCCTTGTTTGCCAATGTTGACTGTAATGCGCTTGTTGCCGCAGTTGTCAGCAGGCAGACCTCCATTGTTCAGTTACTACTAAAGGTATTTACTTGGCATGCCATTTGAGATATCAAGACTTGTTAGTAGTTATTACCGTTTGAGCAAGTCATATTTAGTTTTAACCTTTATTAACTGAATCAGGCTGGAGTCAGAACAGACTTCAAAGTTCGACTTGGGGCCTGGTCATGGGATATCACGACTGGAGAAGAGTTTCGAGTAGGAGCTGGTTTGGCTGACCCTTACGAAATCACATGGTGTGCAGTTGAGTATTTCGAGGCCAGTGGCACAATCCTGCAAATGCTTCTTCCCACCAAACCCGTCGACTATGTTGTTCACAATGGCCCGACATTGATCCATCATGCAATTGTATGTGGCAATATGAGAGCTCTGGACTTGCTGCTAAAAAATAAACTTGATGTGGAACTTCCTGTAATTACCGTTCCCGAGACAGGACAGCGGCCTCTCCATTTAGCTTCAAGACTTGGGTTATCCAATGCAGTCAAGCGACTTATAAATGCTGGTTGTAATCTAAACTCCAGGAATGTTACAGAAGACACTGCGTTGATGATTTGCATTAACACAAACGTGATGAGTGTCTGAGGATTTTAGCATCAGCAGGTGCGGATTTTGGCTTAACAAATTTATCAAACCAGTCAGCGAGATCTCTTGCAGTCTCTACCAGCTGGAGTCTGATTTTCCAGCAAATAGTTTTGGATACAGTCAGAGCTGGAAAATCCATAACTTCGAGTAACTATGCAGTGTTCGCTCCGTTGGTGTTTGTTACCAAGACCGGCAACGTAGATTGCTTAAAGCGGCTGGTTGAAAAAGCAGGCACTGATCTCGATCAGCAAGATGAATTTGGGTTCTCAGCAGTCATGGCTGCAGCTGTTGATGGTCAAGAGGCTGCGCTCGAGCTTCTAGTCAGCGCAGGAGCTGATTTGCAGATAACTAATAAAACTGGTCAGACAGCGAGGACTTTGTCGAAACTGCATCACAACGTAGATATGTTTGATAAGGTAGTAATGGAATACAGTGACCAGATGAAGAACAATCGGTCTGGCCTAAAATTGACCTGTCCTTTGCATCATGCAGCTATGCGTGGAAATGTGGATATGGTTCGCCTGCTAATTACTAGCGGTTATGACGTGAATGTCGTAGATTCCAAAGGAAACACTCCTCTAATGCTAGCAGCAAAGCAAGGCCATGGTTTAATATGCAAAATCTTAATATCCCACGGGGCTAAATGCGAGACAAAAAACAAGAAAGGTGAGACAGCATTGTCATTGTCCAAAGCCACAGGTATCATGAATCATCAAGCAGCTGAGATAATTATGAACGAGATGGGGAGAAAGCTCGTGTTAATAGAAACTAAAATGAAGAAGCATGTAAAAGAAGGTAAAGGCTCGCCTCATAAAAAGTTTTTGAAGATGGTTGAAGAAAGTGGGATGTTGAGCTGGGGGAAGAATAAGAAGAGAAATGTGGTGTGCAAAGATGCTCATATCGGGGCTAGCGACTCGTTTAGATGGAACCGTCGGAAGAAATCTGATACTGACGAGGCGGGGCTGTTTCATGTAGTGACTACTAAGAACAAGAATATACATTTTGTTTGTGGAGGTGGAAATGAGGAGGCTGAGCTTTGGGTGAGAGGCATTAGGATTGTAACAAGGGATGCCATTTTTGTATGAACAGGTGATTCTCATGAAAATTGGAAATGTTGGTGCAAATTGGAATTTTTTTGTTATTTAATTCATTGAATATTTAATTTTTGGAATATAAATGAGCCCGTTAATTACTTAACAATATTTACAGTTTGATCCCCGAATGAAAGTTAATTACATAATACACCTTAAAAACTTGTATTGACGACTTATCTCGAAGTCTCTTTTACATAGTGAACACTCCGTCGTAGCCTTCCGCCGTCTCCACCGCTTCAGCCGCCGTCTCTTTTTTACCCCCTTCAATTCATTCAATTTTGACATCTGATTTTTAGACTGAATGGAAACCCTCCCTTTAGTTTCCTCCTCGAAGCTCTCAACCGTGGGCACTTCGTCTTCAATTTCTAGGAATTTGGTGCGTAAAAACTCCGTCTTACTAAAATCAAGCGTACCACTGAGTAATGCTTCGGTGATCAGAAGATTCCGAGTCAGTTGCAAAATCTCTGGCAAGTCCGCATTTTCTTCTTTAGGCTTAGTGAAATTTGAGTGTGTTATTTTACTGGCAAGTCCACATTTTCTTTTTTAGGCTTAGTAATGCTTCCAACATTTTCTTGTTGTTTGATTTAAAACTAGCATTAGTTGCAGTATTAAAGCTTGATTATTGTGATGTGAAATAAAATAGCCCCTAAGAAGCTTGCAAAAGAGAATTTCGCTAGCGTCTCTTCATCAAATACTACTGAGACCACTTCAGTTGGTGTAAGCCCACCAGATCCACTGCCTCCTCCGCAATCGCAATTGTAATTAAATTTTAAATTATTTACTGTCTACCATCAACTTTATATATATTTTCTTGCATTTTGATTGTCTGAAAATGTAAATGTGATGACCAGCGGGTTGCCTCTGTTTTGGATCGGAGTTGGGGTTGGCTTCTCTGCATTATTCTCATGGGTTCGTGACAAAGCTCATTTCTTCACTCCAAAATCTAAGGCATTCATGAGATGATTCTAACTGTTTGCTAATGTTATTGTGACAGGGAGCTACTAAGTTAAAGGTGAGTGGCCTTTCCTTTCACTATACAAGTCAGTTGCCACATATTACCAGGTGGTTAGCGCAATGATTGGCTTTTTTAAGGTAGAAGTGAGTTGAGAAATCAATAAAACAGATGATTTGAATGTAAAAAGAAGCCTTTTTTTTTTTTTTTTTTTCCTATCCTTGAACTCCTCCTTCTCTCTTGACAGTTTCTTTCGGCAGCCTCTACTCCGGGGTGGAGCAAGAAGTCCATCCTCTTGTAGTGATGGACTTTCTTCTCTACCCCTAGGAGATCTTGAACTTTCTTGTTTAATCTTCCCTTTCCCTTTCCCTTCGTATTGTATTTTCCCTTCAATAATTCCTCTAGCTTCTTTGCTAGTTTCCTTCTAGCCTTGTGCTAGATTTCCTTCTAGCCTTGTGCTAGATTTCCTGTCAAGCCACGGTGCTTGTCGTGCGGGGTGGTGAGGACCGCCGTGACCCCCTTGAGCTCGGCTGTTGCTTGGTTGAAGGCGCCTGTGGATGACCATGGCTTGACTTTCCAATCAAGCTTCTGTGCTGCCTCGACTTGGTGGCGGACGTTTTCGTGTGGGTTTCACGGCGAGAGGGTGGACGGGTGTTTGGAATGGCCGGATCGACGGGAGGAGCGTGTCTGGTGGCAGATCTGAGGCGAGCGGACTTCGATGGCGGCTCGGACGGATGCGGCTCGACCTGGGTGGTGGCGGATCGAACGGAGGACGTGGCTCGGCTGGTGTGGCGGCGGATCGAACGGTGGACGCGGCTCGGCCTGGAGTGGGCGGATCGGATGCGACTGGCTGCGGCTCGGCTGCGGCTCGGCATGGGTGTGCGCGTGGATCGGCTGCGATTGGGTGCGGCTCGGCTGGGAGGCCTGGTGGCGGACGCGGCGGTCGGAGCGTGCTTGGGGGAGTGGTGGGCGGCGGGTGGCGGCTGCTGTTGGAGATGGCGGCTGTTGCTAGGGTTTGGGTATGTTGCTAGGGTTTCTCACGTGGGCCTGCTTGTCTTGGGCCTGTTGGGCCAGACTCTGATTTTGGTCTTTCCTGCCTTTCCTGACCTTGATGCCCTCTCGGTTCTGGATTGCGTTGGTTTCTTCTCGGATCCGTTTGTTTGGACTGTGGTGAGTTCGCTGGGATGGTGCCGAATGGCCTGCTCTTCAAATTGTATTTACGAGACTTCCTCGACGTAGCGTAGTCTTAAGATTTATCCCTTCCATTATGTTTCATTTGCGTATCTTGTAATATCTTTCTATGATAAAATATTCTCACCTTTTATCAAAAAAAAAAAAGGTAAAAAGAAGCCTAATTTTAGGGAATTTGATTTTGGCTGATTTATGGTATTAATGTCCATTGTGAAAAACTTGTCATTTTGTAACATATTTACAAAATGAAGTTGTTGTATTTTATCAGTGAGTTGACCTTTTATAATTGCGCTTGTCGCTGTGGGTGTTTGATGAAAAATGAAGATTCTTTTCATGGCTTCCATGTTATTAGCTAGTAGTTGAGTTGTAAATTAGCAATGCCTTTGTGGTTAATGGTTTCTGGCATCCAAATATGTAAAGTATTTGTTGCTGTCTATCGTGATACCTTATAACTTTAACATCGAATGGCTAACATATTATACTGTTTTGATTGTCAGAATTATGCAATGCAACAAGCATTTAAAACCATGATGGGCCAGATGGACCCCCAGAAGGGACCGTTTGGCCAAGCCCCTTTCCCTGCGGGATCACCTTTCCCATTTCCACCACCTCTAGTGTCACCATCACAAGGAGCTGGAGTTCTACACCCAACTGCTTCCCAATCCTCTGTTACTGTAGATGTATCCGGCACAAAAGTTGAGGTAGCACCACCTGCGGGTGTCAAAGATGTTCCCAAAGAAGATGAGGAGACAAATAAATATGGTAATCTTATATCATATGCTATTTAATTGTTTTGAATTTATGCTTGCTGATACAAACCATCACTGTCTTACTCTATAATATGAATATTTTTTCGTATTATGAATTGCAAATTTGAGGCTTTGAAGTATGAAACCTTTAACTGTGAAGTATGAATAAAGCAACATAGCAAATTGAAGTTGAGAACTGCAAATTGAACAAACCTTCTCTTTGATTATTCATGCTGAACGATAGTGGCAATGGCATCATTCATCTATTGTTTCTGTTAACGTCTTAACATTCGTATTGGTTTTATTTAAAGTGCTGTCACTTGTCTGTTGCAGCTTTTGTTGATGTATCCCAAGAAGAAACACTTCAAAGCAGTCCTTTTGAAAGCTTCAAGGATGCATCTGAAACAAGCACATCTCAGAATGTTTCACTTGCTTCAGAAGTAAGCAACATGAATTTGTAGGATTCAATGCTTAAGATGTATTGACTCGGAAATGCAATGTCTCTTGCCCTTATTTAATTTGTCAGTCTTGTGCTGGATAAGTTTCACATTTAATCAGGCGTACATAGTATGTTTATTGAAGTTTGTCGCAATGTTTTGAAAAGGTTCCCCAAAATGGAGCTGCTTCGCAACCAAATACATTTGCTTCCGAGGCCTCCCAGTTTACTGGTGAGTAAAATGTCACTTGGTCTGAAAAAGAATTTTCTCATTCATATTGCCTTATAAATTTCAATTTTGCAACCATGTAAGGAGAGTTTTCTATGTTTTACTTTTAGTTAGACTCTCTCATTCTCCTCGGCGCTCTATTGTAACATGTACACCATGATGTCTTAGGTGGAAAACCATTTGCCGGAATGTCAGTTGAAGCGTTGGAGAAAATGATGGAGGATCCTACTGTTCAAAAGATGGTTTATCCGTAATTTACCTCGCCTTGTATCTTTGTTGTCTTCTCCATTCATTGCAATGTATTTTAGTTCCTTATTATAAAGTTCAATATTTGCAGTTATCTTCCTGAAGAAATGCGCAACCCTGCAACGTTCAAGTGTAAGTTCTCTGCTGACCTAGTGTTATCCTTGGTGACATCAAATCTAATGTGCTTTGCTCTATACTGTTTCCATAGTTATATCCTGTCTCTTTTGTTTTTTCTGTTTTGTATGTAAATAGGAGCCCTTAAATAACTAGTTGCATACGTTTTCGTGTGATCTTTATCCATGTTATTGTAAAAATATTATCAACTAAGATCTTGTAGCCCTATTCATACTGGTCACGCAATGTTAATCCAACTGCTATTTCTTCAGGGATGTTGCAGAATCCGCAGTACCGTCAACAACTCGAAGAAATGCTGTGAGTTTTCTTGCAAATATGGAATATCAATGTCGACATTTATTGCCTTGTTTGACATTCCTTTTACAGACTTTTTAAGTGCTTGCCCATTCGTTATTCTGTGTTTTATTTGTTAATCGTATATAAATCAACTCTTGCTACACTTATTCTTGTTACTGTTGCTGATTATTGGTGTCAATCAGTGTTTTTAGGCACTGTACCTCATTTTTTTCCCTTTTTAGTGTCAATATTCGTTTACTGATATCTGGATAACATATTGGCAGTAGACTGTGCCCTTCGTTTGCTTTGAATTGATTCTTTTTTCGTACAGAAATAATATGAGCGGGAGCAGTGAATGGGACAATCGCATGATGGATTCATTAAAGAATTTCGATCTTAGCAGTCCTGAAGTGAAGCAGCAATTTGGTATGATTTCCTGGTTACTTCCATACAGAGCAATAAGGGTGAATTAGAACTGCCATTAAAAATAGGAATATAATACTCTTGTAAGAGAGGGGATAGCAGATTAAAGTCAATCAAGTTATTCGTTTGAAAGAAATGCAATGCGTTGTTGAATGTGCCTGTTGTTAATTTTTGGCAGATCAAATTGGGCTCACACCCGAAGAAGTTATATCAAAAATCATGGCCAACCCTGATGTTGCCATGGCATTTCAGAACCCAAGAGTTCAAGCAGCCATCATGGATGTTAGCTCCAGTAACATATTATGCTCTCATTTCATCTTTTAAACAACTCATTCACATAACATTTGTGTTTTTTCAGTGCTCACAAAACCCTCTTAGTATAACCAAATATCAGAATGATAAAGAGGTATGCTGCAATTTTCTCGCCAAATTCTGTCCATCCACTCGAGATGACAATTATTTGATCATGTGATGACTGAACCATTCTTCCCTTGTGTCAAAGTATACTAAACCTGTTTATCTGGCTTATCAGGTAATGGATGTTTTCAACAAAATATCAGAACTATTCCCCGGGGTGGCTGGTCCATGATCATTTTCAGGGGAAGCTATATAATCTCATGTGGTTGGGAGGAGAGTTCAGTTATTGTGACTACTATGCTCCTGAAGTTTTAGCAACATTTCATGGCAACCAGTGGACACTTTTTAGTTAATTGCCAAATATATTTTTGACCTGTGTTGATGAATGACTTCAGATTGTTTGTCACAAAATTCAATGAAAATGCTTTTATTAAAAGAGAAATCATCCACATAATTAACAAAGCAAGATTTTGTCCGTAAAGTCAGTTGTACAGATTACATAACACATATAACCATCGAGAGCCAACTGTAACAGATGCTCCATTTTTATTATTGCTTAAGCTGTGCAATAAGTTCCGCTCATTCTGATCTCTGCGCGAAAGTGTAAGTATCAGGTGCCGTGAGGCGACTGTGGACAGGGCTGGCCTCCAGTCTCTGAGGTGAAGAGCCATTTTCAGGTAATGGTCTGCCCATTCCTATTAGGGATGAAGTGCGGCGAGGACCAAGAGACGAAAGAAGCAAGTGGAACGTCCAGCTGAGCACATTAGGAGCAAATGCCCTGTAGAGGAGAAATACATCGTACCAGCTGGGGTATTTGACATATGCATCTCCTCTGCAAGCTCCCTCAACAATTAGTTTCGCAAACTCCTCAACTGGTCCACCTGATACGTGTACCTGAGAGCCCAAGAGTTGGACAGTGTTTGTCAATCATAAAACCAAGTTCAGTCATAGACAAATAAAAAGTAAAACAAGTCCGCAAATTACCTCTCGTTCTTCCTTCCATTGCATTTCAGCTCCCTCTTCGACCATAAACTTTCCCCTACTCATTTCAGTCCCTATCCAACCGTGTGTAGCTATTGTGACTCCTACTTCATCTTTCAACTCAAACCTTAGTGTGTCGTAGAAGTTTATTAGAGCTGCCTTAGCCGCCTAATCAATAATAATGCATAAAAAGTTGGCAAATCACAATGAGAAATGTCACTAAAGAATCCTGAAGGCTTGTACAACATAAATTCACATCACATACAGAGTACAGGCTCATTCTTGGTAAGGGCAACCAACTCTCAATAGAAGCATTGACGACAATACGACCTCTACTTTGACGTAGATATGGAAGGGCAACTGATGTGGGATACACATTACCCCAAAAGTTTATATCCTGCAATTGAAATCATTCAAATGAAAATACCAATACAAAAAATGATCAACCTATTAGTATAAAATTGCTTCTCAAGAAGGATCGGCTTGCCTACCATCAGAAGGGGAAACACGGAAGTATCGGATGCCTCTTCAAAATAAAATGTGTGCCCCAGACTTGCAGTGTTCACAAGATGATCCACTGCACAAAAATACATACATATTTCATCGTATAGAGGAGCTTTTACAAGAATACTTCAGCGTAAAATAATGAAACCTATTGTTTAAATAGTGGAAATTGAATTAATCTACCGCGGCCGAAGAAGTTGACAGTTTCATTGATGAACCTCCTGCAATCATCTTCCTTGACTACATCTGCAGCCATGATCATCACATGCTTTGCTCCTATTCTTCTGGCAGTTTCACTAATACCTATAAGCCTGTTCTCCCTTCTAGCCACCAGCACCAAGATTGCTTTCCTTTTCGCATATTCATAAGCTATTCTCTACAATCCGAATCAATCTATGCTTCATAATATTAAACTCAAACTAGCTGTTATACAACTAATTATATATATTACCTCTCCAATGCCGGAGGAAGCTCCGGTGATAACAACAACCTTATCAGCCATGTCCTCAACTCCATAGAAGGTGTTATAAACATACTCACAAACATTGATGAAAGTCAAAGATGGCCATGCAAAGGCCAACATCACCAAGCTAGCCGGTGGCACCACCAAGTTTAGCACACTATTCAACATGTCCATCATCTTCTTCCTTTCTGCTTTCCTAAAGGGTTGTTAGAGTAGTAAGTAGTAGTTGAAATTGAGAGGGAGAGATTGCTAGAGGATGATAATGAAGAGGTGGAGCTTTGGCATGTAGTGGAGTCGATGATGATGAAGAGTGTGGCTGCCGTGGAGATTATACACGTGGATGCCATGCATGCATGCAGGACACCGGCAACTAAGTTACAAAAGGTCAATCAAGGAGAAGTCATGCATCCAAAATCTCTGCGAGGATCGGTTTGGTACGGCTCTTCTGAATTGTAACGTTAATGTGTGCAAGTTTTCATCAGGGGGATGCCTGAAAAGAATATCCAAATATTTTGTTTTCAAAACAAGAAGTGTAAAACATTATAAGCATATACTAAACTGTCATTTGATTCTGGCAGCCATCAAAACTGCAATGCACAAAGTTTGTCTCAGTTCTCAGACATCAATTCTCCATTCAATGCTGGCAAAAATTAATGAGGCCTAACCCTTCAATCTAAGATGACCACCTTTGTTGATTTTGTTCAACTCTCTTCGTCTATTAGAATCGTTGAACCATCAAGAGCCCCAACATCTAGCAGAGAGGCCATTTCATCATTCAGCAACACTGGCAATGGAGTGTCCTGCATATAATTGTTTTTCAATGAAGATGCTCTATATATCTGCGTTTTTAAGTTCCAAATCACACAGTGTAAAAATCAGTTAAAAAACCACCTGAAGAAACAATCTAGGCCGGATTGATTTTAGCTTGAAAAAACTCTCACATAATAGCTTTAATTTTCCAACCTGTGAAACCAAAACTTACATTAGCCTACCAAGAAATTTATAATAAAAAATTAATCAGAAATGGGAAAAGAAGGCGACCGTGGTAGTCGCTGGCAACTTTTTGGTCAGCGGCGGTTTCTCACCAATCGAGGCTCCAACACATTTTAAGGTTACAGCTGCAATAGTGTTATACATAAACCTTCAAGTAAAATTGGCACCAGATGGTTTTGAAATTCTGAGACTCTTACATATAAGTCCAGATGCCATTTTTTGAGGTCCTGCTGCTCCTGTGGATGGCCTTTCATCCTCGATTCCGTGAAAATTTTTAAGCTCAAGGAACCTGTGAATTTAGTAAGAGTATGAATTACAAGTGACAGTATCAAAATTCAAAATACATAATATAGATAAAAAACATTGTAACAAACAAAATTTTGAAAGACTCATTATAAGTACAACGAATGAGTTACCTTGGGTGCAACTGCTCGATTTCTTTCAGGTTGTTCAACTTCGACATTACCAGACGCACATAACTACAAATAACTATAGAGAGTTAACACTGCAAATAGTAGTTTTCAAAGCTACAGAGGTTTACTTCATTCTAGTTTGATTAAAATGCACATAGAACTTTAAAAAACTTGTTTTCAAGAGTTCAGCATCATACACCAAAACAGGAAATTAACTCTTAATAGTCCAAAGTAATAGTGAGTAGGTGCAAATGGATTGAAAAATACCGTATCTCAGACTCTTTCCTTTCCCGCGGGCTTACCTAGTAATTTAATAGTCATATATATGATACTAAAAAAATATATAAATGTGACAAGTACAATGAGAAAAATGAGCAGTACCTCACTTCCATTAAGTATCTTAACTTTTGCCAAGCGTGCAATAAGAACAAATCTCGGGACACCACCATTATCGGGATCAGCAATAGGATTGTCTGAAAGCCTGATCTCCTTTTGATTTGAAATTTGAATAAGATTAACAATGCATTCAAAGTTTTAACTTTAAATCATACACAACAAACATTTTCCACCAAAAATATTGAGACTGGGATCTGCAACATTATAACAAAATATGAAATATGATTTCATTTGCCCTTACAATAAGATTAGAGAAATAATTTAGTGCGTCAACAGCTGAGATATCGTTAAGATTGTTACCACCTGTGGCATGAAAAGGAAAGAAAATTCAGAATCATTATTCAAAATAAATGTTCAGGTAGTAAATAAGAGTGAAAGAATACCCAAGAGAAGGCAACACAATTTACGGAAAGGCTTGCAGCCCCGCCCCAACTGTTCATGTCCATTATCTGGGTCTTGTCTTGTAACATGATCAGGGTAAAATATGCATTTCAAGTTGTTATTGTTCAACTGAAGCTGTTCCAAGCTGAATGCATAAAGAGATGCTTAATAAAAGATACAACCGTCTTACGTAATACCAACAACTTTGACAGAAGCACATAACTTGATACCTTTCAAGTTGTGAAAGCTTAATTATCTCAACCCAGTCTTCAAAAAAATTGTCTTCGAGATTTAATATCCGGAGGCTATTAAATCCTTGAACTAGTGATGGCGTCAGTGGCTGTAGTACCATAGCAACAAATGAATTTAGACATCAGGGTCATAGAGAAAAGCAGTAAAAAATGTCTGGCTCTGGCATGAGGAAAAACATGCCTTTATCTCCCTTAGTTCATTCCCCATAAGGTGTAGCTCTTCTAGATTTGGAAGCGAAGTTTTAAGTACTTCTACCTGTCGTTTCATGAAAGAAATAATTTGAACCCATAATAGCCGATATTGGTATAAGAAAGAAGAAACTATGAGACAAACCTGAGTCCACTGAATACCAGTATGGTTTAATACTATAATGCGAAGGTTTGGCAGCAATGGCAGTCCGATAACATCATGTGACAACTTATTGTCTGATAAATTAAGAGCTGTAAGCAATGGAAGCTGCTCACAAATGGAACCCACAGTCTGCGAAGAGCCATTGTAGTAATGTTTGACATCTTTTGAATCACAAAAAGTGTTTAGAATTACACAATAAAAAATAAAGTTGATGCCACTAAGGAGTGCTTTGGAGACAAAAATTGAACATACTTTCCAATCCGAGAGAAGATTTCCAGTCAAATCCAATCTCTTCAGACCTGCCAGTAATGCAAAAACCGCTTCACTTAAGCAGGATACAATAACAATCAACTACCACACTTTAATATTTTAAATAATAGTTATATATATTTCGACCAAACTTACTCTTCAAGGTAGATCCAATTTCACCAGGAACTCCGAAGGAGCTCACACCTAAATACGACAATGAAATCCCTTCCAGCTCCTCAAACTTACTCAACTTATCTTGTATCTTATCCTTTCCTAGCAGCTGCACCGACACACGCCTGTTGCTTGCCGAAAGAACATACATTTCATCTACACAAAATCTAAAATAAATAAATAACTATTCAATACCAAAATCAACAGTTCAACAAAATGCAAGATCAAAACTCTAAACTTGAAGAGCCTAAAACCTTCTTCTTCTTTAGTTGAAACCCCTCTATACCGATTCTCGAGAGCTTCGACAACAGAAACACCAGCAGAGATATTATGTGGTCGGACACAGGTAGCAGATTTGTCACTCTTGGCTTGGAAATACCTAACCCCATTGATAGATCCATCGTGCTTGCCTTCACCATTATCCCAATCTACACCGACCCACAAGCCTGAATAGCCTTCAACAGGTCCCACGTACTTCACTGTACCGATCCTTCTAGTGTCGTTGACGTAGTGGACTCTCTGGCCGACCTCGAAAATGTCGATTTCTTTAGACATCGGTATCGATAGATTGAAAGTTCGTTAAGACTAATTGGGCATCTAGGTGTGAGTAGTTTGGGAGTTTGATTGAGAAAGGTGTGAACTTTGATGAGTTTGAACTGACTGAGACGCTGTCTGGGGATCGATCGGAGGTTTGGGGGTGTTTGGTTTTAATGGACGGTTTATTACTGTCCGGAATTCGACATGTACTTGACTGAAAGATTAAATTAATGCCTTTTAATTAAAAGAAAACACTACAAAATCTAAACAATTTTAAAAGTACATTTCTGTTTTGAAATATATTCTATAGGAAATGCAACAAAGCTGTATTTGAAAAATTAAGGATAACACGACACAATACATTAGAGGGCATTGGCCACTTCAGATAAATAACAATATGAGCACAGAAGACGCAAAAATGCTACATGGGATAGCTAATGGCTAAATGAGGGTAAGCTGGAGTTTGGGTCGATTTGGTTGAGGCTCCACGACTTCTAAATGAACATGCACTGCTTGTAAAACGCTGTAACTGATGCTTCCGTCCGCCTTTTTAACCTTTTGTTGTTGCTCGTCGACTGTCCACCCTCCGGCATCTTTTTCACTTCTTGTTGTCAGATAAACAGGCCCTTCAATGCCAAACCTGAGGAAACCATGATCCGAAATTATTTAGTTATATCCACATCAAAGCCAATCATTCCAATATTTAACTGTCATATAGCTGCTGTTTTTACACTCTTAATTTAGTAATTCAGTTCTCATGGACATGCAATAATAAAATAATAAGACAAGGCAAAAGTATGTCAAGTAGAAAAGGAAAAAAGGAAAAAAAACTTTTTACTATTGATCGAACATACTTGGGCACGAAGACTATAAAACCATTTGATCTAATCTTCACAATTCTAGCCTCAGTGTCCACCGGTCTGCAATATAAAGGGCATTTTACATCAGACTCCAACATAATTGATTTGGGAGATAAGAAAAAGAGACTACAATTATACGAACCTGTTCCTGAAGTATATGAGTGTATGCAGCTCAACGGAAGCTCGACTCGCCATTTGTGCATTCCTATGGCGATAATTCAAGTCTACAAAAAAGTTGCCAGGATCATCATTTAAACAAAAAACCACTAGTTTATTTCATCAAATAGTAATGTTTATATGGAACAAATTTGAAACGTACTGTCAGCAATACTAGTGAGCTGTGGTCGGTCCTGGAAGATTGTTGGAAGTTTGCATAATCCTAAAGCAGCTGCGAGCAATCTGTGCACTACAACATCTGAAAAAGAATATTCCAAGATGTGACGGGGTCATTGCCTTTCTCTACAATCAAATTTTTGGAAACAAATCTTGACTGACAATTAAATTTAAACACCCTTTACCTGCATATCTTCTGATTGGAGATGTGAAATGGGTATATAGAGGTGCAGCAAGCCCATAGTGATGGTACTCTGGGGGACTGAGATCCCCACTACAGAAGTATACAGCCTAACAAGGTTGTCAAATAAAACAACCGGATTCATGTCAAACGAAAATAAAACAAACAAAACATTAAATTATTATTAAATATGAACACGGGATGTACCTGCGTCATGCATCTAGTCGCCAAGATACGAATTAATTTATTGAAGTATGGATCGTCACCCTGATATACAGTTCAGATATTGGTTAGAAATTGCCACTAATTTTGAACAAGTTAAAGGTTCTCTTACATAGACGAGAAAATAAACAAGGAAGATCAAAATTTCGAACAGGTTAAAAGGTTCTCTTATATAAAATTAATGTACCACAGCACGGTCAAGTGAATCAGCTAAGGCTTTTGAAGATGTAACATCCAGACTGAGACCAACAGCGGCAGCTGTACGCAGAAGGGGTTCAAGCATCTCCCTTGTTGGAATTGGATGGCGCCTGAGTTTAAATCAAAGATAAGAATTAGACACCATCCAAACTATTCACGTAAATGAAGCAAAGCTCTATGTCAGATCTAAAGTTGCCAAAAACAGAGGCGATGGAGATGAGACAATTGCATACCTCAGAAGTGAACAAACAGGAAACTGCCTTAGTATTTTTTCAGCCACAGAAACATTAGCCGCAAGCATGAATTCCTCGACCATTTGGTTTGCTTCTCTTATTTGATACATTCCTGAATGACATGTTTGAAACAATTATTTTACACATTATTCACCCCACGAAATTTAATGAGATTCAAAGCATACACAGGAATTGCATACCAATATCAAGAGGATCATGAGTTTCGGTGTCAATTTGAAATTTGACTTCAGCAGAAGCAAGAGTTAGAGCTCCTCTTTCAATGCGTCGTTGCCTCATAACCTACAGATTCAAGCTTGTCAGATACCAACAGAAGTGAATATCCACCATATTGCAAAGCATGGAGGTCATATAAGTTTATTTTTATAATCTTAGTGCACATACCTTTGCCAGCTTGTTCATGTTGCGAAGGTCTATCGTCAGTGAATCATTAAAGCGGCTGCAAATACATGACAGCGATAGAGTAAAATGTAAAGCAAACAGACCAAAGTCATGTGAACATTAAATTAATTAACACGCGTAAAAAGAACAACACTTTTGTTATAAATTTTAAAAATGGCAGATCTGATTTTAAAGTAAGGGTGATTCCAAATTAAAATCTAATGTAACACGCACCTGTCATCCATTCGAGCTTGTGCTTCAACATACGACAATGCCGCGCATGACCTGATGACACTTTTTGTAAATCGTGTAGATACTATTTCTGCTTCAGGAGTCATTTCCTGATATTTTAAATGTTTAATGAAAAACGGATAAGATCATTTGAGAGGATGCACTGAAGTACTGAACTACGAGATATAAGGTAAGCCAAAAATCAATATTACAGACAAGTGGGTACCCAAATAACAGAAAATGCTAGTCGTTCAACGTCGGCTCGCAAAGAACATATATCTACAAGATTTGAATGCTCAAAATTAGGATAAATTAACATAAGAAAGTTGGAAAGACTGTTTGTAAGATGCAACCTGCCGATGTTATAAATTATAATAACTCACCTTCCGTTAATGGCTTTGGAAGCATGTCAATTCTGCGTTCCACAAGATATACAGAATTCCCTCTTTGTGAAGCCTCGTCGTCCAGGGGAGTTCCAGGGTGAACAAAATTTGTCACATCAGCAATGTCTAGTCAGGACGGTTAAAGATAGACTTGTATAAGGGGGAACATGAATTATCAAAATATAAAAGGCTAATACCCGTAATAAATGTCAATAAATGCATATATCAAACATACATACTCAGCAAGATAATCAATCTTTCAGTGACTTTTACAATTACGAGTAGCTACAAGGATACGTACACCAACTTCAAAATTTCCACTAGGAAGGAGTGTGCAGTGCAAAGCATCATCAATATCCCGGCATCCTGACCAAATTCATAAGCCAAACCATATGAATTGTTGATATCGGATTAATCAAATATAGAAAAACTTAATAAATAAAAATTAGCATGAGAGTAAACTAGCCACTGTGACCAAGAACACTATAACCGATTACCTGGTGGATCGACACTAAAAACCCGTATCTGTCTCAGATCCTGCCTATTAGGATTTGCTAAATCTTCAGGGGAAACAGACCAAGGAAGAGGTGGTAAACATCCAAGGACTTGAGAAGAAAATGGCCTAGAGTCTATATCATTTTCTATCAAGACAACCTGACCAACAGAACAAACAGACACTTAGAACTGATTTAAGCCCCATCCTTATCAATTATCAACTAAAAAACTGCACAGTATTTCATACCTCGCTTTCTGTGTCTCTGTCACCTATTAGTCCTATCGTCCGCACATAATGACCAGACGGATAGCGAGACAGACAGTCCCAAGAATCAACAGCTACAATAATTCTCTTGTCAAGAAGATTTCCTAGTTGCCTAGTTTGGATGCGTATCTTAGGAACTCGATGATCTTTAGACACAAATAAAGCATGAGCTATGCCACCATTGCCTGCAGGCATAGGCATTGGCTCCAAAGATCCACAATAACTGAAAACCACCAAAGATGTTGATTTGGCCTCAAAATGCACAGCTAATTATCTGAAAGCTAAAACTAAAATATTCTAACTATTCTCAAACATATTTTTGAAGTGAAACGAGCGGGAAAAACTCACGAGTGCCAACTTCTTTTAATAATGCCAACAACTTTCCCAGCGGGACGGCTCGGTGCAGAAGTTGAATTTCCAGCTGAATCTTGAACTTTAGTTGTGGTCCTTGGGGCATCATCAGCACTGTTGGGTGCCAAGCGCACAACTTCATCATCTTCCTCGTCTATAATGGTCATATATCGACCAAAAATAGTTTAAACAAAGTTAAGCCTCATATTAATTAAATTACCATAAATTCAGGTCTTGAAGTATTGGCAACAAGTTCATGATATTTATTGGCTTATTGCCATAATTGATTAGCAGGATCATAAAAGTAACGGTACATACCATCATCTACAATAGATAAAGCCGCCTCCTCATGCCATTGATCTTTAGGTAAGAGTTCCACTGCCACAACATCACCATCAAACGCTCGGTTCATATTTGATCGTCCATATATGATAATTTCGTCTCCAATGCTTTCACTTCCAACATATGCTTCAAAAGGATTGTAACGGTTCACACGGAGCTTCCCTTGATGATAAATACCGCGATGTAAACCAGACGTAATCTCAGACATAGGTAAATGCTGGTGATAGATAAGAAAAACATTAAGTGGTCAAACAACAATCTTTTAAACAATAATGAAGTCATCAGAGAAACTTAAAGGACGATAACAAATATTAGCCTGGTTAAGTAAGCTACCTCACTGTAAATGACTTTTTTCTTGGATGGCCTCATATCTTCAGCATCATCCATAGTTACGTCTCCAGAAGCTGGTTGTACAAGCAGGTCTAGCAAATCTGGCTGACCCAGGGACCTCACATATGACTCAACTGAACATAAGATTGGTCATGAATCAGTTTATACGAATACGGAATACTTTGTAAAAGCTTTTGAAGCTGATAGCGAAGATGACATGTATATACTTAGTTCTTCTCGTCTAGTATTGTTGAGTTCTAAAAACTACCAAAACACAATAGTACGCAAAATGAGAAACAAAATGAATGATGCAGGTTTAGAGAACGGAATCCACAGTAAGTGATGAAGTCAGACCTGTCTCTGCAATGATGCCCTCTTCAGTGGCCTTTCTTTTATTTTCTCTATCATTCGTGATAAGCAAAACTTTCGTTCCACTGCCTAGATGTTTCTGATACCACTGTGCCGCAACTCGAATTGCTGAACCATGGTTTTGTAAGGATCAATAGGTTAAATTTAGATTTTTTGGAAAGTATGTGTTCACTGATCCAAGCATCAATTCATCTCAAAAATGTGATCTCCGACTGACAAAATGAGATTCACAGAAAGTGGAATAAAGAGCACAGAATCTCAAACTGATCGCAAGAATCTGACCTCTATCGTTACGGTCATTTGGACTTTCTCCAACCATGGCCTTGATGTAAGTATCCCTACACATCACACATTAATAAGCCAAGTATCAGCCAAACAAGCATAATGGTCAATTCAATGGAAAAAGTAATGCCAAATAACAACCAAACTAAACGCACATACTTGTGATATTCATTTGAGAACACAAAGAATTTCCTAAGCGAATTGCTGCACAATCCTCTCAGTCTATTGTACACCGACAAATTCTTGTTCTTTACCTCCTCCAGCACCACCGACAGAATCACCACTTCGTTAATCGCCGGATTCTCCAATAAATCAATCTACAAAAAGCTCCACAATTTAAAGTAAACAAAATTCAAAACAGATTCGTCCTGGTTGCAACAAAAAACAATAAAAAATTACATCTTTTGATTCTCAATTAAGTATTCATACCTGATTGAGAACAACATTGGTATCTAGAATGAGGATGGTGGAGGCATCATGGCTCAAACGGGCACTGGCAGAATCACACACTTGGCAATTTGGAGAACCACAATAGATATCATCTCTAAGATAATGTTCCCTCACGACCTGAAATCATCATTAAGTCATCAAATTTTGCAAATTAGGGTTTGGAATTGATGTGAATGTTTGTACCTTAACGACTTTTCCTTGCTTTGTTTTCCGGACAAACGACTTGCTCTGTAACATCTTTGGCTGAAAAAATTGTATCCAGGATGAGGGTTTGCTTGGGTTAACTGGGGCAGGATCGGAGAGGCGGGAGTTTTGCTGGGTTTATGATTAATGACGTGGCCTCCGAGTTTGCTGGCGGTGAAAGACAAGGAGGCGGGCAGGGTTTGATCAGCTTTTGTTTCGGGCTCGGGCAAACGGATTAATTGGTCAAACGTCGACGTTCGGAATGTGTAGAAGCTACAAGGGTCCCCCGTCGGAGTTCGGCAGCCCCAGTATTTCTAAAAACAAATAGAAAGAAGATAAGCCCTAAGGCCCCTTGTGTGATTTTTTTAATGGAACAAATATTTTGAATATGGAGTCCTACACTAAATTTTTTAGTACAAAACAGAAGAAAATAAAAAAGAAACATACAGAATTATGGATTTGGCTGTGAAATGATGTCCTGTCTTTGCAAATTGATACATAAAGAGATCAGGAGTAAGCATTAAGATATTAAAAAGCAAATCCTGGTGGATTTTTGATCATGGACATGGAGCCAACTTCAATCAATTCTCTAATTCAAAGAACTAATTTTCATAGACCACCGGAGAGACCAAACCTCAGGGCTTTTCTATACTTATGGAGGACTGTGTAGATGTTTCGTTTTCATTGGTAGACGGAAGTTTCCATGGAGAGTAAGTAGTAATCTTTTGAAACTGACTCCCAACACTTGCTAGAAGGGCATCGGGTGATAATAACTCTGGCTTCTCAATAACAGTTTTGGTTAAGCTAGCTGCATCGCTGAACTGCAAGAAAGAAGCCATCAGTCCCATCATAGACTAATTTTGCATATGAACATATACCCAAGGTGCAATGGATGCATGAGAAGATGAACCAGAAACAGTAGTGATAAAATAAATTTACATTCACATAAACATCATTGATAAAGTCATTAACCCAGTTTCAGAATGGAGAAGGTGATAATAATACCAAATCTTTAAAATAGACTAAACACTAGAAGGTGAAGAAAGAGATGGATCAAGCCAGAAACCACCTAAGGAGAAGAATAAACGCCGATATTCTGATGAAGCAAATAATCAGTAAGGTATACGATATAAATGAACATTTGCCTACACTTCAATTTGCTTATGATGCATGAGAGACTCTTCAGGCCACTTATTTTGTAACAAACAATAGAATTCCGAGTTGGTCTTACAATAGACTCAACATGCACATTTCATTATATCACAATTCACCTCACAATAGACTTTAAATCCACGAAACTTAAAATTCCGACAAATTCCGCAGATTCTAACTTCAAGAGAATACAGCAAAAACACACTTACAGTTCGAGACACCACGTCCAAGACCCCTTTTGCAATGGGGAAAATACAAAACCTAAAATCCAAATAAAACAATCAGTTCAGTATTCCCAAATTCAAATCCTAAATTGAACCTCAATTTTGCACCACTCACATTCCTCGTCCACCAGCTAGGGCTTCTGTCGATGGCTCTTTCCACTCATCACATCTAAAACAAAACCCTAAACATTTCAGTAAAATCATCCTACCAACATATCATCAAAACAATCGAAAGGTGACAGCTTTACATCCATCCGTATCGACGATCGAATATCAAACGCTTCGACGCCGATGAGCCGCCACTCGACTCCATCTTCTACTCTCCCTTCAGCAAAGTTTACTCTCTTTTCATCCACACACCTTACGACGCCGTTCTTGTACAAGGCATTTTAAAAACGACGTCGCATGGTGTCTAGTCTTCTTCGCGCACGTCGCGTACACGACGTATTCGAGTTGCAGAATGCGAAGCGTTTGGTATAATTGAGCTTGCCACGCACCCGTTCATTGAAACCAACTCACTCAGCCTCGTCGTATTACCGACTTTAAGCGTCTGGGTATTCCTATTTCGCTCATTCGGATTCCGATTTAGGGATATTATCGACTACATTTTCATATACCGAACGTGTCCGGATCCACCCGACATGCCGACACGACTTGTTTTTCCGTGACGTCCTTATCACGAGTCGCTGAAAAACAGGTACTTTTACAGGTGGAATTATCAACAGAAGTGCCATTGAGGGTGATCGGATTTTGTTTTTACAGATAATTCTGGTTGTATTTTGCGTTTGACCGTTGGAAATTGGTTTTGAAATCTTCCCGATTTGAACACTTTCTGTTTGGATTAGGTTTTCTTTTTCTAATTGATTGATTGGAGTTCAATTTTGATTTTGGGGAGGTATTCAGTTGGGTTTTTATAGAGTTTCTTGATATATGGACAGCTTTGGTTTTTAGTTTCCTTGCTTGTTTTGGTGACTGCTAGAAGTTGAGATTTTGTGCAGTTGGGAGGATTTCTAGGGTTTATATCTTTTGCCAATTAGGCCTTTCACTGATTGTGGTCATCTTTGAGGTGGAGTTGAGTTGTGATGGGAGGCATTTGTTCGAGAGGAATAAGCGAAACAACCAATACAAATGAATGGGTGAAAAATCAGTACAATAGCCCTTACGTGCATCTGGCTGGATATTTGAAGAAGGAGAATGTTGTGACTGAAGTAGGCATTCGTGGGTCGTCAGGACG
Source organism: Sedum album (assembly GCA_006409495.1). Classification (NCBI taxonomy): domain Eukaryota; kingdom Viridiplantae; phylum Streptophyta; class Magnoliopsida; order Saxifragales; family Crassulaceae; genus Sedum; species Sedum album. The sequence goes on along the minus strand of QZGG01000620.1, from coordinate 21,053 downwards.
GCCACTCACGAAGGCACCAGTTAAACAGGTAGCTGTTTCGTTGGAGGGCGGAGACGGTGGTAGAGACAATATTATTGAAATACCAAGTTCAGGAGCAGGACGCCATCGAAATCGGGTGTCAATGGATTTGGGATCTAGTGGTAGGCGACAAAAACAAACTATTGGAAGAACAGTGAGTACTGCTGAATGGCCTTCATGGCTAGCTTCAGTAGCTGAAGAGGCCATCCAAGGCTGGCTGCCTCGAAGGGCTGATTCATTTGAGAAGTTAGAGAAAGTAAGTATTCAATGAATAGTGACTTTGCATTTTATCTTTGTACCGAAAGCCAAATAGTTTATGTATTAAATACTTTATTGTAGATTGGTCAGGGAACCTACAGCAGTGTATACAAGGCTCGTGATCTTGATACAGGGAAAATAGTAGCGATGAAGAAAGTCAGATTTGTTAATATGGACCCGGAAAGTGTGAGGTTCATGGCTAGAGAAATTCACATTCTTCGCAAGCTTGACCATCCAAATGTCATGAAGCTTGAATGCATAGTTACTTCGCGAATGTCCGAAAGCCTGTACCTTGTTTTTGAATACATGGAACATGATTTGACAGGGCTGTTAGCAACTCATGGTTCTAAATTCACTGAACCCCAGGTGAGTTAATTTTTAATACCGGTCGAATCTGTGTAGAAAGTATGCATATGTTACTCGAATTTGGTTTATTAATCATTTGCAATTACTTACCGCATACCTTTTGATATGGGATTTTTGTAGATAAAGTGCTACATGCAACAGTTACTTCTAGGCCTTGAACATTGTCATAGCCATGGAATTCTGCACAGAGATATCAAGGGTTCGAATCTTCTAATAGACAACAACGGTGTTCTCAAAATTGGAGATTTTGGGTTAGCCAACTTTTTCAAGTCGCAACAACCCCAGCCTTTAACTAGTCGTGTGGTAACTCTATGGTATAGAGCTCCAGAACTTTTGCTTGGAGCTACCAGGTATGGAGTTTCAGTTGATTTGTGGAGTACCGGTTGCATCCTCGCGGAGTTGTTTGCCGGAAAGCCCATATGCCAGGGAGAACTGAGGTATTTTGGTGTTAAAATCATTCTTATTCAGCTCATTGACGTCCAACATTTGCAAGATGTTCTTATGCAGTTTTTGTAACTGACTGCAGGTGGAGCAAATGCATAAAATATTTAGGCTTTGTGGCTCACCTGACGAAGAATATTGGATGAAATCAAAGTTACCACATGCAAGTAGTTTCAAACCAAATAAACCATACAAGCGCCGTCTAACCGATACTTTTAAAGACTTCCCGCGTTCTGCTCTGGCTCTGATCAATGTGCTCCTTTCCATGGAACCAGCGGATCGAGGGTCAGCTTCTTCTGCTCTTCAAGTGAGGTAACTTGAAATCACAACATCTTGCCTTTTCACGCAATCTAATAAGCTTCATGAAATCTTTTTCTGAATTCAGTTACTAACCTTGATGCGCTGCCTTCCTCAGTTCTTCACCACAAAGCCGCTTCCTTGTGCTCCTTTAAGTTTGCCAAAATATCCTCCTAGCAAGGAGTTTGATGTGAAGCTTATAGATGACGAAACGAGAAGGTGTGCCTCTAATGTGATTTTAAGAAACTATCGGTGAAATTAGTGAAAACGGTTAATAGAGAAACTTTTACAACGGTTTGGACCTAATCTTTTTTCTTCTTCTATACAGACGAAAAGCAGAAGCTGTGAAAGGACGTGGGCCAGGTTCAGTCAGAAGAGGTCCAAGAGATATAAAAGCTGTTCCACCGCATGAATTTGACACTCAATGCCGAAAGGTAAATAAACATCATGGCAATGAGGTGGTATATTTGTGTCTTGCTTCTTGTTTGCATCATCTGACAAAATTGTAACAGGGACAAAGTGTTAGTCATAAACACAATCATCCTCGAGATGCTTCTGGAGGAATTCATCAGAAAGGCAATGTGCATTTGAGTTCCATGATTCATCTTAGCGCTTATGGCTCATCTAGACATAGCAGGACTAGCGAGAGAGAGGCAGGGAACACATTTTATCCATCAAAGACTCAAAGAACTCAAACATCCAGAGGGACCGATTTGGCAAACATCATAATTAGAAAAGACAAGAATGTGTCTAGACAAGATTCAACAACAGTAAGTATAATTTTGACTTTTGCAACAGGATTACTAGGAGTTGCTAATTGGTTTGTTAATGAGGTTTGTTATTTGTTGAGGTGTTTAATGAAATGATATTAAAAATGACTGCAGGATAACTTACCTAAGAAAAACCGGATTCACTACTCGGGACCAATAATGCCTCCAGGAGGAAACGTAGATGATATGCTGAGGGAGCACGAGAGATTAATTCAGCAGGCTGTTCGCAAAGCACGTCTAGACAAGAATCGTAAATGAAACACCATATGGGGGACGATATCATCCTTAGGAATTATCAAAAACGACACTGTCCATAGTGCATATATGCTCTACAAATACATGATGTGGAAGAATCACAAGCCCTAGTCAAGCTTGTCATTTATAGAACACACCATGGGATTGCCCAATATATTGCTGGATTTTTTCCTGAGAGCTCGAAGTCTCAGAGTCCGGTGTTATCAACTGCTGACGAGTTCAGCAAAGATTAATTTTTGGCCTAGTCTGAATCATGAAGAAAGTATTTGTAGTTTACCTGCGGATGGCATGTCTAAAAACAGCTCTTCCTCAGTTTGTCAATGTGAAAAAAAATCACTTGGTGATTTTCTTAGAGAAATATAATTTCAAAAGTAATTAATCATCTAAAAATCAAAACTTTATGAACAACCAGTGTTGAAGATAAAATTAGGAAAACAAGAGTGTTGGAAAAGTGTCCGTCGGTTGGGCATAACGAAAAGCCACGTCTTGAATTTCTAAAGAAACCCTTAAGCTGAGCTGCTTAGAGTCAACTGAACAGCAAAGCGTACGTTTCAAACCCAATCAGATTCTTACAGCTTTCCTCAAACAATTCCTTTCACAAACCCTAAATTGGGGAGAACGTGTAATCTGAATCCTTTGATTTTTCTAACTCCCTCGTTGATATTGAAACACCAATGCATTCGGTTTGAAGAGGATAAACCCTAAAGTTTAAACCTTTTTGAATTGCTTGATCGATTTTCTGGATCGAAATGGTGTTGTTGAGCAAGGTCGCAACTTGGTTTCAGCTGAAGGTTGTTGATCCGCTTTTCCAGATCCTGCGTAGGTATAGTATAGTTTCTTAACTCTAACAAATTCATTAATGGTTTGGATCGGAAAGAAATGTATGGCTGAAAGTTCCCATTTTTAGGTTTCGGAATTGGTACTGATTTTGCGCGTTGCTGCATTTTTGTTGGATTGATTGATATGCCCTATTCATAAAAATTCAGCATGTTTCCAATATATGCTTGAATTTTTGCTAATGCTTGAATCTTTTGGTTGAAATGAGGTGGTGAAAATGCGGCAAATTGTGCATGTGAGAAGGTCATTTAGATCCTGGAAATTGAAATGTTATTCATTGGTGTGGACGTGGTTTTAAGTTTAACTTGGACTGTAACGTACTAAATTGCTGATTTTATATCACTATAGAGGAACGGAGCCGGACCAACTAGCATTATCTGCTGCAGTTGGATTCACATTGGGAATTTTTCCTATATGCGGTAAGATCTCTTCTATGGCAATGGCTAAAGCTCTTGGCTGTGTTCATATGAGAAAGTGAATTAGCATGTTTTTCTTTCAGGAGTTCCTATATTTCTCTGTGGAGTTGCCATTGCAGTACTCGGGCCTCTTTGCCATGCTCCCAGCGTAATGCTGTCTAACTTTCTTATCACGCCTATTGAATTAAGGTGCACTCATTTACATTTTAAAAACTTGATACTTTTGGCTTTAAGTTGTCCCATTTTGAATCTTGTAGTTGAAACTTGAAAAGTGTTGGAGAGCTGCTCGTTTTATAGTCTAATATCTAATGTTTTGATGTTTGCACTGTTTTCGTAGTCTGATTGTGCCCTTCCTGCGCTTTGGTGAAGTTATCACGGGAGGACCACATTTCGCTCTGACATCTGATGCCTTAAAGAAAGTTTTAACCGGTCAAGCATCGTACGAGGTCGTTCAGAGTGTCTTTCATGCAGTAAGTGCCCTATATATCATCCTAAGCATGTCATGAACTCATCTGGCACCCTTCTGAGTTAGTTTGGTTTTTATTTATCTTAATGCAGTTACTGGGATGGCTAGTTGCTGCTCCGTTTATCATGGCTTTACTCTACGTTGTATTGCTACCATGCTGTAGACTCCTTGTCCGTAAGTTTGGCAGCTTACCTACAAGTCCGAAAAAGTCAGATCTGCCACAAATGGAAACCATTTTAAAGGTCAGGGATGTCTGATCAATATCACTGAAGACAAAGGAACTCTCTCCTCTTGTGTTATCTGACGCAAATGAACTTACAAGGCCTTCACATAGACACCTCCAGGAACAAGATTAAAGGTTTACATCTGGTTACTTCAAGTTAGCATGAGTAAACATAAGTCATATATTCTTCAATATATCCGAACGAGGAAAAGCAGATGATGAAAGTGTATTTGTCTTCTTATATATATCTCTATTTCAATCAACTACTTTTTGTATTCTACTTCATAACACTGTAATTGATAATTAACATAAACGGTGAGCGACTCAGTATACAACTCGACACCGTCAACGAGTCGACTCAGTTTACAATCAATACATTTCTGTGAATGCCAGAGCACAATGTTCGAGCAAGCACTCTCAATCTCTTCCTCCACTCCGTTCCCCATCCTCATCGCACTACTCTTTTTCCATCTTCTCCATACAAACCGCGAAACCAACCACCACAAAATTTAACTCAAGACCCCGACTTGCACTTTGAACTACCGCGTTTCTCAATTAGGTACACGATTTTGGATACAAATTTTTGATCTTTGAGCCTTTTAGTGAATTGGGGGTGTTTCATTTATGTTCTAGATTTGTTTTTCAGCGATTTGGTTGACTCTGATGATGCCTGATTCATCTTCTGCGTACTTTTCTGCATTCTGAAGTTTCTAAAAATATTAACTGATGATAATTCTTACTTGTGCAGGGATTTTATGATATTTGATCTGTTTTGGCTGCTCTGAGTTCCGCATTTTTGTGTTTGTAAGCAGAAGTTCCACAGAACTAACTCAAGTTGCGGATTAGATTGGTTCTGTGGGCGTCATCCTCTTTGGCGTCTGAGAAGTTTTTGTACTATTAGCAGCCGGGTTTTAATGGATTCAACATGTGGAAGTATTTATTATTGTTCTGTGTTGAGAAGTGGAGGGGTAGTGTTATTCAGTTATAGTAGCGGCAGTGAGGAGATTGAAAATTTGGCTGGGATGTGTGAGGAGAGAGCTCCTTTGTTTCATAAGTGGTATTCTCATACTGTAGGGAAGAGGACATTTGCATTCTTGATGGATGATGGGTATGTCTATTTCAGCATTGCGGACGAGCGTTTAGGGAATCAAGGGATTTTTCAGTTTTTAAAACACATGAAGGATGAGTTTAAGAAAATGGCTATAAGGTATTCGAAGGAGATTGCGTCGTCAAGTTCGAAACTTGTGCGCTTGCAAGAGAAATTCACTCCTGTTGTACTGCGCTTGATCACTTTGCAGGAAAATGTATTGGAGTCGGGTATTATATGGCCGGCGCCAGGAACTCCACCTATTAATGGAAAAATGGAAGCACCATATCCATCTCATGCTCCATTATTGGGGAAGTCCAGTGAGAAAAAGAAGTCTAGAGATCATGTGAAGAGAAGAGATATTGAATTAGAGGAAAGGAGGAAGTCTACTGATAAATGTGTTAAGGTTGATATTACAGGTTTTGATGCTAATAGTCGAGGAACAAATATACATGGTTCTGCATCTCCATTACCTAAAGATTTTAGGACACTGAAGAGATCCGGCTCACAAATTATCCGTGCTAGTTGGTGTCGTCGAGTCAAGATTATACTTGCTATCGATGCAGTTGTTTGCGTGATTTTGTTGGTTACATGGCTATTTATTTGTCAAGGCATTGAGTGTGTTAGATGATGAACACTCTATAGTTTATCTGAGTGTCGGAGACCTCAAAAATTGTAAAGTAGACATTTTCTTCAAACTTCAAACAGTGATTACTACTCCTTATAATAGTGTTTGTTTTGAACAGGGAATTAGACTACACAAAAAAACTTGAAAGGAAGTTTAAGATGATGAAGCATCATGCGTAGTGAAATATAGAACTCATTCCATCATCCACCATTGACGAGGAATGAGTATACATTTGCGGATTCTGAATCTTGATTACAAAAGTCTCAAATATCTAAACCATAAGGAAATGTCCAAAGTAGATCACATAGTAATATTATTCCCGTTCCACTTGCCAATGGTCTTCCTTCAGATGCTTGATAAATGGAAACGGAGATAGCTAGATATTTTGGTGAAGAACATGATATAACTGTCTGTGGATTTCTGAGAAGAGAAACTACCTTAGTCCTAACCATGGTTTAAAAAGGGGGAGGATGAGAAAGAAAAGATGAACCCAAAGGAACCAAAATATATCCCAAGAGCTTACATGCATGCTTATGCTTTGAGCCACTCCATTTTCCAAATAAATGGAGGACTCATGTGGAATGAAATGCTACCCTTATGAGACCTAATAACTTATGTCCAAGTTAAAGTAAGGCTAGCACATACCCATGTGCTAATCAAATCTACTTAAAAATATCAAGAATTTAAACTAGAGATCTAAAATCCACTGCATGGTTTTGAAAATCTACAAATTTTGACTAGGTTTATAAAAAATGTGTACCCAAAGAAAAGAAGAAAATAAGTTCTGAAACTCAAGAGAGAGGCTTATAGAAAAGTGACTCGACCATAACTTTGTCACCAGTTTTGGTGAATGAGTATCCAACCCTTGCTGCCTGCAAGGATATTCGGATTATATGATGATATGATGATGATACTCTCCAAGCAACCTCTGCTTGGAGGTGATCATATCAATTGAGTCCTGATTTAGGACTTGTGTATGCGTGAGAGAACAGAAGGCCCAATTTTCAAATAAGGGCTTCTTTTCAATCCCCCTCTTTTAGAAAGGGGTAAAGAGAGAATGAGATGAAGGGTAGGAGATAACCATGGTTAGGCCAAAGGTGTTTTCAACTCTGAAGGGTGGGATTATGATGTTCTCATGAAAAGGACCATGAACTTGAACAACTCTAATGATGAGGGATTGGAGCAGGAAGAGCCATCATATTTAAGCCTGAAGAACACAAAGGGCCTCAATCAAACTACAGCTTATGTAGGAACTGTCATTTGTTTATTGTGTAGAAATGTAACGCAAGACGCGTACATATGATGAATATATAGTATATGTGTATATGATTTTTGTGCATACCTGATGGAATGGCTGGTGAAGGAGCCATTGAGATAGGTGGACCATATGGTTGGTATGGGTATGAACTTCCATACTGAACCATGTGTTGGTGCTGAGCATGATATGCATATTGGCCATAGCCACTCCCTGTACCGTATTGAACGTAAGGATAGTAAGGGGTGACTGGACCTCCGTTGGCTGCTGCGGTTCCATATACGGGATACTGCCCCGCTGTTGAACCTCCATATACACCATAATAGTTCTGAAATATGCAATGAGGTCACTCGAGATGAGCATCAGGTAGAGATATTATAATGTACTGACTGTTTTCTATTTATTAATCATTTATATATGGATCACAGAAAATACCAAGACTCATCCTAGATCAAATAAAGGGTAAACAAAAGATATAAGAGAGATGTTCACAAACCGTTGGGTAGGCATAGTCCTGGGAGTACCTGTTGAAAAGGAGTTATAGCAGTTAGAATAAAATAGTGCTAGCAGTGGAGCAACCCTGTGTATGACCCTCAACAGGTACATATACACAATTGTAGTTTCAATTTACGGAGAAGGGACATGAGAGTAAGGGCATCATATAATCATATCAGAAAAGAAAAGCCAGCATTTGACACTTTCCATTATAGAATATCAGTCAGCAAGTGGAAGAAAGAGAAAACGACAGATAATATTGTTTCTATATTGGGAGAAAGCTTGAAGAATGTGTTGCTTTGCTGGAGGTGGAATATATGACTTGGGGCCAAGATGCATATACACATTTCATAAATAGTAGTTAATATGCGAGGGATTAAGTTCGTTTGTGTCTCAAATTATTAATGCTTTGCTCACCCAAAAACACTGTAGGGTATTCCTTGTTGGATGGCATAATGAGGGAACGTTGTAGCACAAGCAAAGGCTGCTCCCATACCCACTCCTCCAGCTTTCGGAAAAGAATTGGTCATTACTCTACCACTGGTCATGGTCCTTCCCCCAACTCCTGGTTCATTGTCATTGTAGTCAATTAATATATACCAAATCTAAAATACCGATAAAAATTTCTGCTTTGGCTTAAATCTTCATCCAAACCTGCTTGCTTATTAGGTGAAGATGGTTTAGATTTCTGAGCACCAAAAGCAGCAAGATTACAATTAGCCCTTCTACCATCTATGACTGGAGCTGGATCGACACATGCCCTCATCGCCGACTCAGCCTCTCGAAATGTCACCTGAAATACTTATTAATTAATAAAATATCCAAAGCACATATGATTTTGATTACAAGAAGACCAATAACTGCTGATCGAAATGATTATGATTTTATTTTTTGAGTGAGATGCTGCGGAAGATTAACATTGGATGAGAGAGAGGAAGAGGGCATACAAATCCATAGCCTTTGGATCTACCAGTGGACTTATCAGATATAACAGCAGCCTCCAATATGTCACCAAACTGCTCAAAGTATTGCTTCATGGTGTCTTTTTGAGTCTCCCAAGCCAAACCTCCAACAAACACTTTGGTGTATGTTGTGTCACCAAAATGGCCATTGTTGATGTTGTTGTTAGGGTTGGTGGTTGTGGTAAGTGGAGTCATCATCTTTTGGCTGCTGATGGGCGGAATTGTTGATTGGTGGTGGTGAACTGGTGGTGGTTATGAGGATGTGGTAGATGGATTAGTGAAGATCTGCAGATCTAGGTTTAGGTAGAGAGAGAAAATATGGAGGGAATGAAGAGGCAAAAAGTGAAAGTGGGGAAAGGATGATGAGATAACAACTAAACCCAGCAGCAAAGCCCTACCGAAACCCTTTACACATCTCCACGCGCGTTCGTGAGAGTGGGTGGACGTCCTTAAACAACAAAAACAATAAACTTAGTCTGAATTACACTGAAATAAATTAATTCTAACATTAAATCGTTTTAATAATAAAAATAAAAATTAAACTCTATAATAATATGTACATATGTAAATAGTTTTTTTAAAAAATAACTCAGAAAAACATTGTGCCATTTTTTAATAACTAAACAACAAAAAATTCTTGTAAATGTGACAACTCTGATTTCATGGCGCGTGACATTGATGGCGCGTGACATGTGAGTCTGAAATTTAATTAATTAGAGAGGGAAATCTTTGATATGGTAATCAATGCCAAATTCCAAATTGCTTTAAACTAATCCATAGTGTTTGGACGAGGTCACTTTTTTATCTGTGTGCGGAATTATGTAATTTCAAATCCGGAGCAGATCATAAACATTGATTGGGTTTAAAAAAACATGGGTCTAGCCGTTCTGGTGAATATTGGTTAAACGGTTTTCAAGTCAATGGTCAAACAAACGACGCATATATTGGGATCCGTGATGTTCAAAGATGCCCTGCATTCTGCCACAAAGAATAAGATATCCACATCCACATGAAGAGAAGTTCACAACTGCAGTTAAGCCTACCTAATCATTATGATTATCTGAAATGTAGAAACATAAAGGAAGTCTTTCATAATAATTTCCAGTAGAGAAAGTAGTTTATATATATATATACGAATGTTATGGATTAAATTGTTGCATACTTAAATTCTACTAGTACTTAATACTCGAACATATAGAATGCACGCGTAGTACTAGACGAGAATGCTTGACAGATGAGCTCACACATGACATAGTTGATGGCTTCTTTATGATTGCCACTGTCAGTGTTACTTGTTAGGCCCCTACATCAACCATTTTGTTACAAATCCATCATTGGGTGTTTCATTCCTTTTCATGCATACAATCTTCAAACTCACGCTTGCCTAGCTTTCACCTCAACTCTCAAGACCAAAATAAAGATTCAGCAAACAGTGTTGGATGTATATACGTGGTAGTAACTGGTTGATATCTTGCAACTCAACACAAGGAGTTGAGAGGACATATCGACAAGTGAACTTCTGAATTCGGCTCGCGTCACCTGATAATGAGAAGATAAGCGAAGCTAACGTATGGGTAACATTATAACTAATAACCAATCAAAGCTTTTGTGTCATTTAGAACTGAAATACGCTACAGTGAAGAACAAGTATAACTCATAATGAGAGATACATGCCTTAGCGAGCTTTTGGCTAGTTTTATTCACAAAATAAATAAATAATATGTTAAACAAAAACTCCTTTTTACATTCAACCCCTCAACTACACACAAAATACAAAATCCGAAACAGTATAAAATTTTGAATTATCGCCCAAATCTCGCTGAATCGACCGCAAATCCGCTCATGTCAACCAACCGCGACTCAGTCGGCGCCGTCGGATCCGGCGCACGAAAGCGCTACTTCTGTCACCAATGCGAAGCTATCGTCGACATAACCGTCCCTCATTCATCATTTGACGAACTCGTCTGCCCTACTTGTGCTGGTGGATTTCTCGAGGAGTATGACGAAAATCCTAACCCTAATTCCCAAATCCCCCAACCAACTGATTCTTCCTTCTCATTTTCCTTCACCTCGTCCGTTCCTGGATTCTCTTTCGCGTTCGGTGACGATGGAGATGACGATCCGACGTTCGCGAATCCTGCCGATCTGATGGCTGCAATGCTTGGTGAAGAGGCGACTGGAGGGCAGAGTCAAGGTCCCCAAGCGGATGCGTTCAATCCGATGGTGTTTTTGCAGAACTATTTGAATGGTATGAGACCTGGTGGTGCTGATATTCAGTTCGTGTTTGAGAATGGTGGCTTAGGTGGTGGTGGTGGGGGAGGAGAATTCGGTTTGCCCGGTAATTTAGGGGATTATTTTGTTGGTCCTGGATTGGAGCAGTTGATACAGCAGCTGGCAGAGAATGATCCTAATAGGTATGGGACGCCTCCTGCGTCAAAGGAGGCTGTGCAGAAGCTGCCGGACATTAAGATTACGGATGAGTTGATGGCTTCAGATAATGCGCAGTGTGCTGTTTGTATGGATGCGTTTGAACTTGATGGGAAGGCTAAGCAAATGCCTTGCAAACACATATTTCACAGTGATTGTATTTTGCCGTGGTTGGAGCTCCATAATTCATGTCCAGTGTGTAGGTATGAGTTGCCAACTGACGATCCTGAGTATGAGAACCGTGGTGCGAGTGGACCGAGAGGAAATTCAGCTGGTGGGAATAGTGACTCTTCTGAAGATAATTCCCAGGCTCGGAGGGTTCGAGTTCAGTTGCCTTGGCCATTTAATTCTTTTGGATTTGGTTCAGAAGGAAACAACTCTGGTGGTAGCCACAGTGATCGTGGGAATTCGGGAGGAAGATCTCATCAGTAGAGGTATGCACTGCTTCGACTTTGTGCTTTCCTTTGTTGGTTACTTCTTTTTATGTTTTCTCAGTTTATTACAGTATTTTTTGAAGTTCAGTTTTTTGCGGGGGCTTATGAAATGTCTCATGCATTGCCAAAATTTAATATGTTGACAAACGGTAATAACTGAACCGGTTGAATAAACTGGTGTCGAGTGGGAACAAAATAATGACATTCACAGCTTTGTTTAGATTCAACTTTTCAATCCAACGAATGTGCCATGTTCAGTTTTTACATATTTTGTTGAAATTCATAGATCATAGAATCTAGTTAATTTTAGATGCTTTCAAAATTAACAAGTTAACTCATTTCAATGGGAATTGTTGCATGTAATGACTACTAGTTGTCCAGTCTCCTATAATGTGCCCCTGAAATCTTAGAAGCATCACACTGTTTTTCGATGTACAACCTCCTTGGCTCCTAACTTGGCTCTTTAAGTTGTTCTGCATTTTTCATAAGCATTTGAACTTCACCTCAGACATGTCATATGGAGGCCATGCTTGTTTGATTAGTGAGGTACAGGTCCTTTGGACAGTTTAGATGTGGCACTTACCTAATCAACCAAAAAGTTACCGTTTGTGGTCGACCTTGCCTGAGCAGTATAGCCATAAGTGATCAATTTTTGATTTGAAAATTTATATAAAAATTGATATTTTTCGTTTGCATGATATGTTTGCCTATATCTGCAATATCTGGAAGTTGGCATTCTAGAATTCAAATATATTTTTTGTATGATCAATGCTGTTAGAAGTCATCCCATGTTCACTTTGTTACAAATGAACTATAGACGTATAGTTCATGTGCTGTCTGCCTTCGACAAAACATCTAATATGTGAATCTGGGTCGTATGTAAACTGTTAACTCTTGGTATATTGAAACTTGAACAATCACATTTACGTTTTACCCTCATGCCAGGTGGAAAATCTTCTGAGTTCTTAGTCGTTGGATTCAGCCATGAGTACATCGTTACATTGGGGTTTTGAAATGGATGGATGCACTTGAAAAGTTACAGAAAAAGTTATCAATGACCGGAAAATGCGTTGTTATCAGTACAGGTTCCCCTTATATTTCAGTAAAATGATTCAATTCTACTTTTGAATGGATAAAATTACCAATTTTATGTCCTTTTCTTTACGGCTTTACCCATATTTCTCAAGGGAGTCCTTGTCTAATTTAAAGTGTTAACTTATTTCCCTTGGTTTATCCATTACAAGTTGTTGTTTGTTCAGGGATGGTTCTCTGGCAGCCCTTTTGATTGACCTGTTCCAAGTCGAGGTGGAATACTTCTTTTGGTTGTTTTGCATAGTTGGATTATATAGGCATTGAAAATTGGGCCAACTCTTGGCAGATATGGGTTGTAGTAGATAGAGCCATATGTCCAGAGGCCATTAGAGTATGAAATACAGTGGGTCTGCCTAGGCAAGGATCTGTATTGTTCGAATGATCTTGTTACGTACTTTATTAAGTAGAAATATTAGGGACTCAACTATAATTTAGGAAATATGAACAATGACCTATATGTTACCCTAGTTGTGATATTGATGGAGTAAGAAATGAATTAATCAATTTTCCTTTTGTATCCTTCTTCAACCCTTCGTCTCAAACCCTAATCTGTTCTCGTCTACTCTACTCTTCTTTTACCATTCTCTGTTGTATTCTTGATACGAACTTGAATTGTATCAAATCTCTTTGCTTTTAACAAGGGAGACTGTCAGCCTATATGGGGTTCATCAAGTATTACATAACACCATTGAGTAGTGAGATAGGAAGCTATAAGACACATCCTCCTCCATATCGGGAAGGTATTTATGTGTGTATGAACAACACCATGTTGTTTGCGATCAGTAAAGCTCGACCGGTCAATGCAAAATGATAAAGGCTGTCTATACCAAAATGCCCAGCACGTCGTTGCCGCAATCTTATAATGGAACGCACTAGCAGTAAGAGTGCTGAAAATCAACATGTTAACATGTACGAAGCCGACCGTAAGTGAAATCCCTTGCAAAAATCATAAATAAAAAAGAGTTTAATTCATCACACCGCGTCTCTCAAAAACAAATAAAACTATTATTAATATAAATAAAATATCAATTCCTTTCCAAACCCCATTCTCTCTCTCTCTCTACATCACCGTCGGCGCGTCCGTACACCGATCGTCGAATCGCGACTGTCGGTGGCTCTATTTCGTCATCCATGCCTTCATCTACCGTCAATTTTTCAGCTCCTCAAGGTAATTACGGCGTCGGTGCTGCCCAAATTGACGGCGTCAATGTCGGTTGTATCGTGCACTCTGTGTCGAAGTACGATACGCTCGCCGGCGTCGCTATTAAGTATGGCGTCGAGGTGTGTGATTCATTCTTTTCTATATTTAATTTTTGCTTCATTTTAGGCCTTCGAATTCCTGCTTAGTTTGGCGATGATCATATGTTAGTTTTTTGAGAGGTTGTGGTGGGGAATGAGATGTTCGTGCTGCTATGAAATTGGAGCTGTATACTGTTTTTCATGAATTCTATTGGTCCTTCCATAGCTCAGCTGTGTGTTTGCAAGAATAGGAAAATGTGCTTTATGGGTCAAAGTAAGCTAATTTGTCAGATAAAATGTTGAATTGTTTAGGATTCAGCTTAGTGGTAAGATCTAAAACAGCATATTCTTATTGGTTTTTTACTAAGATGGGCTCATTTCACAATTGGACAGGTTGCTGATATCAAGAAGATGAATGGATTGGTCACGGATCTTCAAATGTTTGCCTTACCATCTCTGTGTATACCATCACACGGAAGGCATCCTCCATCACTTTCCTTGCCTAATGATTCCACTTCTCTTACGTATGATTTTAATTTCTTTTTGTAGCATGTTACAGTTTGTCATGTTTTCTGTTTTTCATATTACCATATGTTAGTGAAGTATGACTATCTGATTTACAAACTGCTTCAGACAGGTTTATTGACTAGATCTAAAATTAGTACAGACTACAGACTATTAAACTTAGGTTGCACAGTATTAATTGCACATGCTGAATATAATTGATTGTTGATTTATTTGTCTTTGACTGTAACTGCATTACATTGATAGTTGTTTGTTTTAATAAGAACTTAGCAAATAGCAGAACACACTTTGATTGAGGATTTTGTTTTTCTACCAGTAATCTAGACCAAATAGCAACTCGGCGACAGCTGAAGTTTCCTGATCAAAAGCTCTCCTCGAGCATGAACAATTTGCAAAAGTTGTATGGGCTTAAGCCTCCGACCACCAAAAGTTCAAGTGGAGGGTCATATGTTGGAGGCTACAAAATGAGGAAGTCATATGAGAGAGCCAGATCTTCAGAGATTGACTTTTGGTCAGAGAAAGGCTGTCTTCACTCCGGTGATGTGCTACTCATGGAACTAAGAGATGAGGCAGCTGAGGGATCTGTGGACAGCTACCGCAGACGCTGGTCAAAATCCGAATTCGATATGGGATGGGAAACACCAGAAAAGGTATTAAGAGAAGAACATGATATCAGCAGCCACTCAAATTTCTCCTCTATAACAGGAAAGAGCTTAGCTCTTCGGCCAAAATCAGGGAGTAGAGGTACACTGGCTTCAGAGGACTCTGGATGGCTGAGTTCCTCGTCTAGTTCAGGGGACTCACCGACGGCTGATGCTCCAGGGAAAGTACGCAAATCATACAGCTTATCAAGCATGACAGACATGGGCCAAACTAGTTTCTCATCATTTTGGGCAAATACGAAGTGGCCAGACTTGCAGAGTCTGTCAACATCCACACTCACAAAACCACTCATTGAAGGGCTACCCATTGTTGCTCGTAAAATAAAAGCTGCTCTGGACTAGCTATTCCTCTACTACATTATTGGAGCTGTTCCGGTATTGGATGACTCTGAAGGTGACACAAGTATGAAATTTCAACCTGAGGTAAATAATATGTGTAAGCAAATGTATTCTTTTGTAGAAGAGGAGACACCAAAAGTGTAAACAAATACACGTGGGATTTTATACTGCTGGAACATCCATTCATGTTCTTAAGAATCTATTTCTGTTAATTAAATGTCCTTTAACTGTATTAAATTCCAGTATTATGGTTTTTCAGTAGTAAAGTAAAATGTTGGTATATCTTTGACAGCTGGATCTGCGTCGCGATGTTGATGAACGACAACCACAGATCGATTCCATCAACGGATAATCTCTGCAGGAAAGATCCAAACTTTGATTCAGATTTTATAGAATGGACGAGTCAACATTCAGCTCAATATGGCCACGGTGGTGGCTTCACCGCCGTCACACTCACACACCGCTAACATCTGTCGCCGTCCGCGGTTTCATTCACACCGCCGTACCTTTATCAATCTTCTCACCAAAGCTCCACCTCCCAAATCTTCATCAATCCGCTCTGACGACCCACCTCACACACTTACAGCTTTTTCACCACTTCAGCAAATCCAGTCCCTATGCAGCTCTGGAGAATTTGGTACCGCTCTGAGGTTGATACAGAATGGTTTTAGCAAAGATGGCCCGTTGCTGGTATTGGAACAAAAAGCGCAAGCCATTGGTGTTCTTATACAATGTTGCGGAAGGAAGAAGGACATAGAAGCAGGCCGTGCATTGCACTGCATTGTAGCGGAAGAGTTCGGTAATGACTTGGTATTAAATACTCGTTTAATCACAATGTATTCACTGTGTGGGTATCCTTTAGATGCGAAGAGTTTGTTTGATGCATTAAGGAAGAAAGATTTGGTTCAATGGAATGCGATGATTAGTGCTTACACAAGAAACCAGTGTTGGACTGATGCAATGTTGATGTTTTGTGAGTTAGTTTGTGATGAGGATTTTAAGCCTGATAAGTTCACATTGCCATGTGTGATCAAGGCATGTTGTGGTGTTGGAGAATGGGGGTTTGGTGAAGGGGTTCATGGCATGGGCCTGAAAATGGGATTAGTGTCTGATGTTTTTGTGGGTAATTCGTTGGTTTCGATGTATGGGAAAATGGGAATGGTTGAAGCTGCGAAAAGGGTGTTCGAGGGTATGAGTGGAAGGAATTCGGTATCCTGGAATTCAGTGATTAGTGCTCTCTTGGAAAATAGATATCTGAGGGATGGTTTAATTATGTTTCAGAGGTTGATGGAGGAGGGTTGTTTTGTGCCTGATGTTGCATCACTATTGACTATTTTTCCGGCGTGTGCGAGAGAAAGGGAAGTGGATGTTGGGGCTCAGGTTCATAGCTTAGCGGTGAAGTTGAGACTGAGTGGTGATTTGATGGTAAACAATGCCATCATGGATATGTATTTGAAATGTGGGTTATTAGATGAAGCTTTGATTTTATTCGGTAATAACCACGAGAAAAATGTTGTGTGTTGGAATACCATGATTGGGGGATATGCAAAAGCAGGAGATGCTTTTGCAGCTTTTAATATTTTGCGCGAAATGCAAACAGAAGGCATGATTGTTCAGGCTGATGAAGTAACAATTTTGAATGCATTATCGGTGTGTACACAACATGTTGGATTATTTAGTGTCAAGGAACTCCACAGTTATTCAATCAGGCGTGGTATGTGTAATGACGATATGGTTGCTAATGCACTTGTTACAGCATATTTAAAATGTGGGTCGACTGGTTATGCACAGAAAGTTTTCAGTGCAGTAGAAACGAAGAATGTAAGTGCTTGGAATGCTATGATTGCTGGTTTCGCTCAAAATGGTGATTCAGCCAGGGGGTTAAATTTGTTTCATCAGATGAGAACATTCAGTAAACTGGATCCGGATAGTTTTACCATTGGTAGTGTTTTACTGGCTTTATCATATGAAAAATATTGGTTAAATGGAAAGAAATTCATGGTTATATTTTGAGAAATGGGTTTGATGGAGAAGATTTCATTACCATTTCTTTGATATCATTTTACTGTAGCTGTTCAGACTTTGTTGCTGCGAGGTGCTTGTTCGACCAGATGGTTGATAAGAGCTCTGTTTCTTGGAATGCAATGCTGGCAGGGTATATGCAGAGTGAACTTCATCTTGATACCATAAATCTCTTCCGTCAAATGACCTCAGCTTGGATACATCCTTCTGAATTTGCTATGACAAGTGTTTTGGGGGCTTGTTCTCAGTTATCAGTTTTGCGGCTTGGAAAAGAAGCCCATTGTGCTGCCATAAAATCCCAATTAACAGATGATGCATATGTTTCCTGTTCGATTGTGGACATGTATGCAAAATGTGGCTGTATACAACAATCCCAATATCTTTTGACAGGCTAAAAGTAAAAGACCTGGTGTCCTGGAATGTCTTAATCACTGGATATGCCATCCATGGTGCAGGGATTGAAGCAATTAAGTTATTTGAAGAAATGCGAAAATCAAACATAAGTCCCGATAGTTTCACTTTCACTGGTGTCATCATGGCATGTGGTCACTCCGGGCTAGTTGAACAGGGGCTAAAATACTTTAATGAAATGGAGGCTTACGGAGTAGTGCCAAAGCTAGAGCACTATGCATGTACTGTTGACATGTTAAGTCGTGCTGGAAAATTCAATGATGCTTTAGAACTTGTTGAACAGATGCCAATGGAACCCGATGTTGGGATTTGGAGTTCTCTTCTGAGCATGTGTCGTACATATGGCCAGATAGATTTGGGCGACAGAATAGCCAACATATTTATAAAACTACAACCTGACAAAGCAGAAAATTATGTGTTAGCGTCAAATTTATATGCTCAATCAGAAAAGTGGGATGATGTAAATAGAATGCGAAGAACAATGAAGGAGTTTGGACTTCAGAAAGATCCTGGACGCAGCTGGATTGAAATAGGTGGCAAGGTTTATAATTTTATAGCTGGAGGTGAGCAGCAGTTGGAAATGGATGACATCAGAAACATGTGGAGAAGAGTGGAGGCCAAAATAAGTGTTATAGGCTACCAGCCTGATACATCGTCGGTCCTGCATGACGTTGAGGAAGAGAGAAAGAAAGAGATGCTGAGAGGTCATAGTGAAAAACTAGCCATTTCACTTGGTCTTCTGAGAACTGGTGAAGGCACAACACTTAGAATTTGTAAGAATCTACGTATATGCAGAGACTGTCACAATGCGGCCAAGTTGGTGGCGAAAGTTGTCAACAGGGAAATTATTATCAGGGATAATAAGCGATTCCATCACTTCAAGGATGGAAAATGCTCTTGCAGAGACTATTGGTAGCACATAAAAAGAGGAGTTTCTCCCTGTGTGCTATTTCCATACAACATTTATAAGTTATCTTTGACTAAGTTTCACTTGCCTTTTTTTTTTGATCCAAGGTGAGGTTGTTACATAGACAATAATCTTACAATGCGAGCAAATGAAACAAACCGAAGGGACAAAACACAAAGACATTCAGCATCTAGGAAGTCTCATTAATGACGATTGAAGAGCAGGCCACGTACGGCACCATCCCAACGAACTCACCAAAGTCCAAACCCACCGGACTCGAGAAAACTCTCCACAGCAGCCAGGACAAAAACCGGGAGGACCTCAAGGCTCGGAGCCCAGGAAAACAAAGAGCAGGGACAGGACAAACAAAGCCCAGGCGAGGGACCCAAGCACCAAGACCCAGCAGTGCATCTAGACCCATCACCACCAGCACCAAAAGTCAGCCCATCAGGCCCAGCAGGCCCAGTAGGCCCAGCAGGCCCAGCAAGCCAGAAACCCTAGCACTCGTGCCGCCGCCAGATCCACGCCGCTCCACCACTCGCACCTCCCCACTCGCGCCGCCAGACTGAATCCACGCCACTCCCCTCGCGCCGCCAGACCGAATCCACGCCGCGCCACTCACGCCGGCGAAGCGTAACCCAGCTGCCGTCGACTCCGAATCCAAACCCACCGTCGACCAACCCCGCTCGCGACCAACCCAGCCGAATCCATCCGCAAGCCTCAGATGCCTCAGCCACGAAACCCAGCCCTCGCACCCCTTGGATCCAGCCGTCCCCGACCCCAGTCCGCCCTCCCGTCGCCGTCCGGCGCTCAGATCCGACTGACGCTCAGCACCGCAGTCCCATCCGGTCCGCCACTAGGACAAAGTCGCACGGAGGCTTGGATTGACGACCAAGCCCTTCCACCCCGCAAAAGGCGACCTTCAACCAGTGACCGAGCACACAGAACCATGGCAGACCACCATCGAAACACCACCAGACAAACCCCGAAACAGGGTAGAAAAGCAAGCACATGGCTTGAGGAAAAGCTAGCACTCACGGCTAGAGGAAACCATTATTGAAAAGGAAACACATGACAGGAAAAGGAAATCGAAAGGAAACAACCGAAAACAGCAGAGGAAACAGGGGCGGAGGAGGAGCAGCCACCCCGGAGGAGCGGCCGTCCTCCCCAGCCCAAATCTGAAACTCGTACGGAAACCCTTAAGAGAGAGGTTAGAAAACTAAGTTTCACTTGCCTTTGATTTATCTAAATGGTGGTGGAAGCCTAAAAGCTGAAGACTCTTCTTTTGTAGAGGCCGTGTGAGGAGAGGAGATTGTAAATTATCAGGATAATATGATCCACCAGTTCCTTCAAGAACTTCCCATATGAGAAAGACAGACATAATTAGGCATGATATCCATTTGGACTCCAGAGTTCAAAGGCCCGATGAAGTTAGCAAGTATTGTTACTGAGTGTAATTTTCAAATGGCACACTTGTATATATAAAAAAAAAGATACATCATTACAAACAGGAATCAAGAATGTAAACAAAAACCTAGGCCATGGACATGTTTGCTGATGAAAAAAGTATGATACTTTCAGATCCAACATGCTGGCTTGCAGGGAGCATCACATCTCCAACTGTTCAAATGTGAATGTTTTTCAAATTTGAATGATGACCAACCAGCTAATGAACCTGGATACACCTATAAGAAATACGGTACCCCGATCCTGGGACCTCTCATCTGATTGTTTTCCTCTGTTTCTGTGAAAAATTTCACTTCTCTTTCCTGTTCATAATAGAAAAAGATACATATTTAAGAGAGAACAATTTATTTTTAGTTGGCAACAAAATTTAGCAAGTGATTAGTAGCACTTGTTTGTGAATCACATATTTGATATCATTTATACTGAGTACCGACCACCACCTCAATGAACGAGGCACAATAAAATTAACAATTTGATATCATTTATACTGAGTAACTACCACCACCTCAATGAACGAGGCACAATAAAATTAATAATTTGATATCATTTATACTGAGTACCGACCACCACCTCAATGAACGAGGCACAATAAAATTAATAACACAAGTGAAACGGAAAAAAAGAGCATACCATATTCTCGTTGAAACTCAGTATAGATGCCACATTCCCACATCTATAACAGTAATTAGGTGCTGACCATACCTGCATAAACCCATAGTTGACCATTTATTAGTGTAACCAAAGTGAGGTTGGA